>CM024755.1:12974737-13117233 GCA_014218235.1 Colocasia esculenta | reverse complement strand
GAAATCAGATGAAAGTTCCACTTCAAATCAAATAATTAAAATTAAATTAAATCAAAAGACCACTAAAAAAAAGGACAATTCAATAAGAAAATCAAACATGATAAAAAAATGCAAAAGATTAAAAGAAATCAAACCAAATAATATTGAAATTAACTCAACTCTCACCAATAATTCTGAAATAATCTCAAAAATGCGTCGAATGTTATATTCTGATTGTCTTATGTTAGGCGCAATCAAATTTACGTTTCTATGCATTTCTTTTATCGGATGTTTCCTTTAAAGACAACTTGACTCTTTATTCTGTCGATTAATCAAGGGTTTTCCCTCTCAGGGGATGTAATTAACGTCGTTGCGTTTAGGCAATGGCGAGATCTTGGTCCCGACCCGATCTCCACTTTCGTTTGACGAAGTCAAACGGCGCGCAAATAGACCTAAAGTCCTTCGACTCTCGGAGGCAGAACACGTTGTCACTTCGGTGACTGGCACGCCTGCGCTCTGCGGTTACTGATTCATCTTTCGTTATAGTGACTTATTTAGCACTAAACGGGACTTGAATTTGTAATACGCGGGTACATACATGAGAACATGATAAAAGAACACTTTTAATTTTAAAATATTTGTGATGGATAAATTTTCCATTTCCACACACCCAGCTATTCTGGGTACTTATTTTTCTTTCACCCAAAAAAGAAGGGTCCTTCAGAACCATGCACAAGGTAAGACGTGAGCTAGGCTTGAAAAGAGTTACATGTTGCATTGAATGTTAGAATATTTCATATATAAGGAGAGATTTCATAAATAATATTTTGAAATGAAGAAGTTTGTGTGCCAAAACATTTTGCATAATCAACGTGGGGGTAGGTGAGAGAAATCGCTATGGATAAGTTGCTTGAACGCTAATCAGAATGAGTTACATCACTAATTGAAAGTGAATAAGACAATAATACACTAATCAGAATATTATAATGTAAGTGTTCATTAATTGATAGCTAAATAACACTAGTTGATAGCTCATAGGTCTAGTGAACACTAATCGGAATGATATTATACTGGTATTCAATAATCGATGAGAGAATAACACTAATCGGAACAGAATGGAGTAAGTGTTCAATAATCGGAATGAGAATGGTCACTAATCGAAGTGGTGGTCATCAATCGCTAGAATAATAAGACAAGTGTTCAATAATCAGAATAAACAACACTAATCGATGTGTTGTTCACTAATTGGAACAACTCATGACAATAATTGATATGTTGTTCACTATTCGGAACAACTTATAACAATAATTGATAGAATGTACACTAATCAGAACGTTCTTCACTAATCAATAGGAAACTTAGTCATCAATCGATAAAATATACACTAATCAGAATGGTCTTCATTAATCGATAGGGAACTTAGTCACCAATCGATAGAATCTTTTCTTCAGGAATCGATTGGTCACTTAAACAGTAATCGAAACAATTATTGTTTTCTAATCGGTAGGAATCTTAGTCACTAATTGATATGGACTTAGAAGATTTTCTTGAAATGAATAATATAGAATAAACTTGAGCTTTTTAAAATACTTACAATAATGATCCTTAGAGCCATTATATATATATATTATTTTTTTGTTGACAGACTTAATGAAAAATAGATATAAATATATGTTAATCACATTAAAGCAAAATATCACCAAGATTCATTTAGAAGAAGATAAATAAATATAAATCAACAAGTATAAGAAGTTAAGCATGTGTCGACATATGATGTTCACAGGTCGACACCTGTGTCTCACAAGTCAACACATGGATATCATGTGTCGACACACAGGTCGACACTTGTGCTACACAGGTCGACACCTACAATGGGAATGATAATGAGATTGAACAGATGAGTACAATAGTTATGAATATGTTCATATAAAGTATTGTCATGATTAAATACATATGATTAAAAGTTTTTTTTATCACCAAAATTCATATTTTAAGGAGATAAAATGGTCAACAACCTCCCCCTTTTTTGTGATGACAAAACTTAAAAACTAATTTTAATAAACACCACATATAAGCTATGCATGAAAGACGTGTGCATGAGTATGTCAGAGTATATGTATATTTTTCTCCCCTTTTTTGTCAATAATAAGAAAGAAGGACGGGGACTAGAATCAACTCATGATACAAGGAAGATAAAAGGTGTTGTAGAAATGGAAGTCGGGAGATAAAAGAGGTGCAAATTCGTCTACAATCTCCCAAGTTCAAATTTCTTGGTTCTCAAAATAGTTTTGGAACAAACTAGTATTGATGTTATATTCGGGACCCATATTTGTTTTGAACTTTTGAATGTGCTTGGCTCTTTGTTCTTGGAGAAAGATTTGGTATTTAGTAGCCTCCTTGAAGAATCTGTAATATCTGGTACTTCTTGAGAAGCTAGCATGACTAATAAATCTATCTATTGAGAAGGGATATTTAATCTTCTGCTCAGTCAGTTCCTTGTTCAAGGCTAAATAGACCTGATATTTGCCTACCAAACTGAAAATTGATCATCAGCCAGCTTAATTGAGTGCATATCCATGAATTCTTTAGGGGTGAAAGCAGACAATCTTTCTTTCCTTCTAGCTTCCGTTACACGGTCTAACTGTTCAAATGCAGTAATGTACATTGTTGTCCAGCCAGTAGTGAATAATCTTTTGGCCTCAATCAGAAGAGAAGCAAGATCTTCTGAAGAAATGTAACCCTTCTGATACTCTTTGTGAACAAACCTGTTAAAATCCAGGAGGCAATTTGTTTTTACAAAGACTATGGATTTTACCTTTGCATATCTATCCAGAATTGTCTTCCCAATCTCAGCTTTAACCAGTAGGGATGCAACTCAAGTAGCAAGTTGACTAGAGGTAATGAACAGAAATAAAGCTTGAGAGTGAGAGATGTGGCTCCCTTATTCTTCTAGAACTCTTCCCTGATGATTTCAATAAACTGACGAAATTGAGCTTCTTTGGCACCCTTGAGAAATCTATAATTGTTAAACACTTGGAACTGCCTAAGAAGTCTTGATTTCTTTCTATAAAGTCCATCATCAACTTTCTTGATGTTGTTTATCAAACCATGCAAATAAGGTCATGTCAGATTGACCACGAATGCTTCTCTGAGTTTTTTTCTTGTTCAAACTACATGTACTTTGCCTGATTTAGTTGGCTCCATCTATATTCCGTTTGAGATTCTACTAGCTTAAAGATTTTCTAAGCATCTGACTTAGAAAGAGCAGATAAAGTTACCAAAATATTAATATACTGAGGCAGATCCACTCTAGGCAATCCAAAGACTTTAGAGTAGGCACATTTGCACTAAAATTCATTGTAGAAGGATCTCTTTCTGTAAGTGATTGTCATTGCATACCACAAAGGAGGAAATTTCTCAATCTTGCTTTCTTGTGGGGATTGTTGGCCAAGCTTTCTCTTCTTAGTGTTAGGACTTATTAAGGTTTGATGCGAGTGCTTACAAATAGACATAACAGAAGCAAATATATCTTCTTCTACTTTATCCTGCAGATGCCCAAGAGTCTTGGAAGGAGGATAGGTTGGTAGAGGTGTGATGATCATTTCTGGTGGAGGCATAAGAGGATTGAGCAAGGAGCGTTTGAGGGGTTGAGTGTGAGGTAGATGGCTCTGCAGAAGTGGAGGCATAAGAGGTTGATGGAGGCTGAGTGGTTGGTGTAATGGGTATGGCTACTGGTATATATGCTGGAGCATTAGAGCATTAAGGATTTATGGTTGGTCTTGTGTGTATGGTAGAGAGGCAAAGGGAGAGGTAGGAGTGCTAGGAATGTATGGAAGTGGTAATTTGGCTGGTTTGGAGGCTCTTCTCTTAAACCTTTTTCGAGTAGGAGGAGCAGTAGAGGGTCCTTCAACTGGTTCTATCATGGGTGTCTGATCTACACTCCTTTGATGAGGATCCTCAGATTATTGTGGCATAAAAGTATCATGTTCTGCTGTTCTGCCTTCAGGTTATGGAATGGAGGACTACTTCTGAAAGATCACTACATTTGACAGATTGGTCATCATTTCTTTTAACTCATGTACCTCCTTATAGACCAATCACAGTTCATTCTTGACATCTGCAATTTGTGCTTGCTGATCATCTAGTCTTTTCATCACTGCCTTCATATGAACATGCAATTCTGGCCTTTCTCTCTCTTTGGAGTTCTTCTGAGGAGACTTATTAGTTTTATGTGGGAGTTCTTCTACCTTCATGAGTAGGTTCATGTGGCTCCCGCTGAGTCATGGATTACTCATCCACTGTGGCTGATTTGTATTTCTCAACTTGAGGATATGGCTAAGGCTCCCCCTGAGTTGTTGCTACTTCATCTTGATGTTCTGCTGCCTCATCAATCTACTCTCTTGATTTGCTAAAATCCACATTGAGGTCATCTCTTAGCTCCTCTAGTATATTTTGAACAGTTGTGCTGGGAGATGGAGTTAGAGGGACTTCTGGCTGACCAACAGGCCCAACACATGCCTCCATCCTCCCTTCTGTATCAATTTGCTCACTTGAGTCATCTTCATGTGCTTTTATTCTTTCTTATGCTGCACTTAGTACTTCAGGTGGAATGTTGAGGGCTTTTGCCTCATCTGATGTTTCTTTTGTGCGTGGAGCCATCTCTTCTTCTTATGCCACTATGACTAGTTCACCTTCTGGCACAAAATCATTTACCCATACACTGTTAGTGAGGACAAACCCATTTTTCTTGATATTAGTGGTGCTAATGGGTCTGCTCATTTTCTCTTCTAATTCCCCAGCCACATCAATTTCAAAATGCCTGAAAAGAAACTGTGAGTAACTGGGAGTAAGGTAGTTGTACTATGGTGCTGCTCTTTGAGTCTTGGACTTGAAAGGCTGCAGTTGTCATCCTCTCCATCATGACATAGGCCATGTTCACTTCCTAGTCTTATACTTCCCAAAACATAATGTCTGCATCTCCCTAAGTGCAGGTGAAAAAATTGACTCTTCTAGGTAGGGATGTTCACAATTTGGTCCAACCCGAAAAATCGAATCGAACCGACTTCGGTTCCACATTGTGGAACTGAAATAAACCGAACATATACATAATATGTATAATATGGACTGAAATATAAAGTAGGCCAGTTGGCAGGCAAGGCCGCAGGTCATCTACGCCTTCTGCGGTGGGAGGAGTTCAATACCTCCCTCCCCTAATAGGGTTTTTTTTATATGAAAAGCATGTGCAAAAGTGAGATTTTTTTTGTCCAAAATGGGATTCGAACCCCAAACCCATGGGTATAACAGCCGACGCCTTAACCACCAAGCCAAACTTGCAGTTGTGTATCAACTGTCATTAGACTTCAGTTTAAACTGAACCGAACCGGTTTGGTTCAACTAATATTTTGGTTTGGTTTCGGTTCATCTAAAAAATGGGGTGAACCAAACCAAACCGGACCATGTTCACCCCTACCTCTAGGCACCAAAATTTGACTTACTATCAAATGTAGGAGATGGTTGTGAGCAGACAGTTGATTGATGTCCAAAAAACTATCCTTGAGATGATATCCAAGTCCAATGATCCCTAGACCTTTCACATTAATATCAACAGTGTCCATGTATATATGTCCCTGAGTAGAGCACTCATATAAATCTGTCAATAGCTTTGGGGTGATTTCAATAAGCTTACCTTTGACAAACGAGGCCAACTTGTTTTCCTCTGATGGTTGGAGACACACATAAAAAGCTTTCACTGTTTCTGGGTTGGAAGACTCGGAGACAGTGCACATGCGGCTTCATTTCATATTCTATATGGCATGGACCAGCTTCTCCATGCCCTTCTTGCTAACATCTGCCAAATCCACTACTTTATTTCTGCATACCCTAACCTTTGCCTTCTAAATCTTCTAAAATTGTTCCGCGGTGAAGAACTCCTTGTTGAATGCCCTAGATCCACGTGAATCACTACTAGAGGCCATGAAAGTGAGAGAAAAGGGAATCTTTGGATTTGTAGGGACCCAAGGATAAAAAAACCCTCAACTTCTTGCTCTGATTAGGAGCAAGAAATCACATAGGGGCGCGAGAGGGAAAGAGGCTTCACAGAGGGGTTCTAAGATCGCTCAAAGGAGAAGAGACACGAAATGAAGGTAGGGATCAGTGAGAGAGAAGGTTCTCTTCTTATAAGGTCCTAATCGTAAGAAGTTGGTCAATAATCTCTAAAGGAGTTGTATCAATTAGAGAGTAGACAAAAGCACTCTTCCAATTACTGAAGAAAAATGTATTGATTACTGAAGAGTTATGTAGTGATTAGAGAAGAAAAAGAGGGAACACATTAATTATTGAAGAGTTTTAGTGTGTGTTCCAATTAGAGAAGGGGAACACTAAGGGCATCGATTATAGAAGGAATTGTATTGATTACTGAAGAGGAGTCATAAATTGATTCACTATATACTCTGTAATTTTAATATAGTCCAATTTTTGCTGAGATATCTTCTACAAATTACACATGCCCAATGATCTTTTGAGAGAGGTGAATCTCTCTTCAGCTAGGGCTTTTGTGAAGATATCTTCCAACTGATTTGATGTGTCTATGAATGGGATATCTATATTACCTTGAGCTACATGATCTCTAATAAAATGGTAGCTGACTTCAATGTGCTTAGTTCTGGAATGCTTCACTGGATTCTTGGTAAGATTTATGACATTGGTGTTGTCGCACAGCAAGAGTATTGTCTTGAGATTTAATCCATAATCTTTAAGTTGCTGCTTGATCCATAACAATTGAGTGCAGTAGCTCCCAACAACTACACATTCAACTTCAACTGTTGATAGAGCTATTGAGTTCTACTTCTTTGAGGACCAGGAGATCAAACATCCTGCAAAAATTTGACAACAACCACTGGTGCTTTTTCTATCTATTTTGCATCCATCGTAGTTAACATCAGGATATCCAATTAACTCTAGTTTGCATGATTTAGGGTACGACAATCCAAATTCAGATGTATTAGCTAGCTATCTAAATATTCTTTTAACTGAAATTAAATGAGATTCCCTAGGGTCTACTTGATATCTATCACACATAGATACACCAAAAAGAATGTATGGTTTACTAGCAATTAAGTAGAGCAGTAAGCCAATCATACCTTTAAATTATTTTTGATCCACTTTCTTATCTTGAGGATCATTGTCTAACTTGGTAGATGAGCTTATTCGAGTAGATAAAGGCTTAGCATTCTCAAATCCAAATTTTTTCGGTAAATCTTTGATGTATTTGGTTTGAGTTATGTGGGCTCCTTCCTTGTATTGCTTGACTTGAAGTCCAAGGAAGTAACTTAACTCCCCATGCTCATTTCAAATTCTCATTGTATTAGTTTTTTAAAATACTTGCAAAGAGATTCATCAATAGCTCTAAAAATAATGTCATCAACATAAATTTGTATAATTAATGTGTTCTATGAACATGATTTGATGAACAATGTGCTATCTACTTTTCCTCTAGTAAAATCATAGTTTAAAAGAAATATACTTAGTCTTTCATACCAAGCTCTAAGTGCTTGTTTCGGACCATAAAGTGCCTTATGCAGTTTGAAAACATGATTAGGATAGTCTATATCGTCAAAACTAGGAGATTGTTCTACATGAATTTCCTCTTTTATAAAACTATTTAAAAATACAAATTTTACATCCATTTAAAAACACTTTAAATCGAATACAGATGCATATGCCAAAAAAATCTGAATAGCCTCAAGTCTAGCTATTGGTGCATAGATTTCATCAAAGTCTATGCCTTCCTCTTGGGAATAACCTTGAGCTACCATCCTGACCTTGTTTCTAATAACAACACTAGTTTCATCCATTTTGTTTCTAAACATCCATTTGGTGTTTATCACAGGATGGTTTGATGGTCTAGGTACAAGAGTCCAAACCTGGCTTCTCCTGGATTGATTTGGTTCATCTTGCATAGCTAAAATTTAAGATTCATCAGTCGGTGTCTCATTGATTGTGTTCAATTTGAGATACAAAAGTAAGATAATCATAATGAATTATATTACCTCTTGTTCTTACCCCTTGAGTGGATCACCTATGATGATTTTTTTTTTTGGAAGATCTTTCTGATATTTTCCATACCCTAGGAAGATCTTCATGAGTTGATTCATTTTGGAGTAGATCTTCCAGGGGTGGCTCTTCCTTGTCTTTTCTAAGCGTGACATCCGTTAGCTTTTCTGCTAGTTCACTTGTTCCTTCATTGTCACTATCAATTTCTTTCCTCAAAGATGGATTAGTCTCTTCAAATATAACATGAACAATTTCCTCAATTAATAAAAATTTTCTATTATATACTCTATACCGTCTAGGTTTTGAAGTATATCCAAGAAATATACCTTCGTCAGATTTTGCATCCAACTTACCTAGATTTGACTTACCATTGTTAAGAATATAGTATTTGCATCCAAATGGCTTGAGATGACTGACATTTAGCTTCTTGTTCTTGTATGGTTCATATGCAGTCTTATTCAGAATTGGTCTAATCATTGCTCTGTTGATGATGTAACATGTTGTGTTAATTGCTTCTGCCAAGAAATATCTTAGCAAGTTGTATTCTTATAGCATTGTTATGGCTATATCCAATAAAGTTCTTTCATTCCTTTCAGATATCTTATTTTGTTGAGGTGTCCTTGGTGTTGAGAAGTTATACCAATCCCTTGGTCTTTACAGAAACTTATGAACTCTTTTTTTTGAAATTCTCCTCCATGATCTATTCTGAGAGAAATAATACTGAATTTTTTATCCTTTTGCACCAACTTACTAAATTTTACAAAAGCTTCGAATCTGTCATCTTTATTTGATAAGAATGACACCCATGTGAATCTTGAAAAGTCATCAACAATGACAAATCCATAATTCTTGCCTCCCAAGCTTGTTGTAGACATTAGACCAAATAAGTCCATGTGAAGTAGCTCTAATGGCTTGGTGGTGGTGACAATTGTCTTTGATTTGAAAGATGCCTTGGTTTGTTTTCTTTTGACACATGGTCCGCACATTTTATCATACCTTCTGCTGATTTTTGGAAGTCCTTCCACTAGCTCATGCTTGATTAATCTTCTAATTACATATAGGCTAGCATGACCCAATCTTCTGTGCCATAATTCTGCATGAGTGCTCTGACTAGCTTCTAGATAGACATCTTGATCTTTCAGGTTTTCAAGGTGTAGAACATATAAATTATTTTCTCTGTATGCTTCAAATATTACTTCTTCATCCTTGATAATTAAATATTTTGATTCTTTAAATTGGACCTAATATCCCTTGTCACAAAGCTGGCTTATACTGATGAGATTGTTCTTCAATCTTTTGACGTAGAGAACTCCTTCAATTAGATTATTCTTCTTGCTGCCTACCGTGCCACATCCAATGACTGTCCCTTTTCCATTATCTCTATAAGTGATTGTGCCTTCTTCTGATTTGATTGAAGTGAATAGGCTCCTATCTCCTGTCGTGTCATAAGCATCAACTATCTAAGTACCATTTTGATGCTATAAGACTTACTTGTACAAAAGCTAATGAGATTTAGGTTCCAAAATTGTTTGGGTGTGTGAGGGTTAGTTCCAAGATTATCTTTCTTTGGAATCCATTTTAAATATTTTGTTGTGCAATTTCTTATGGTGTGACCAAGTTTGTTACAATGAGTGTAGTAGGAAATGTCATTTAGATCTATGTTATTATTTGTTTGTTTTTTATGTTATTTTTAACATAATTTTCTTCAGGTATAAATTTTGGTAGTGGATATGTTTCAGAATATATTATTGTCTCTTCATTTTCAGGTGGTGTGTAGCCTACACCATATTTCTTCTTACCACTTCTTCTTGCTTTTTTTAAGATTAAGGATGATTTTTCGTTGGTAAGTTTTTCTAAACTTGATTTTAAATAATCATTATCTTTTGTTAAAGTCTTTATTTCTTCATTTAATTCCTTTATAATGTGATTATTTTCTAGATGTTTAATTTTATTATTTTTCTCTTTTAGGTCTTCACATATTAGGATATTTCTTTGTCTTAGTTCTTCAATTTGTTTTTCAAATTATTAAGGTTCAGATTTCATATCAGAGTTAGTGTTTTCTAGGCATGCAAAGTTTTTGTTTAATAGTCTTAGTTGCTTAGATACATCTTTATACTTTTCATACAATTCATTGAATATTTTTTATAAATTATCATCATCAAAATCTCAACAAGAATCAAAAGAAGTGTATGAAGTTATCTTGTCATCGAAGTTTGCCATTAAGACAAGGTTGGCCGTCTCTTCTTGTTCATCTGTGCTTGAGCCTCATATGAACTGTCTTCATTCGTCTATGCTGCTGTCATGGCCTTCTTCTTGTATTTCTTAAACTTTCTTGAAAGTTCCTTCTTCTTTTGTTCTTTTTAAATTTTGGACTGTCTGTCTTTATGTGTTCTAGTTATTTGCATTCATAGCAGACATGTTCTTGTCTTCTAATTGTCTAGTCTTTCTTGAATAATTTTATTCCTAATTTAAACTATTCCTTAGCCAGAATTCTTTGCAGTCGTCTTGACAGGAGGGTTTCTTCATCACTATCTATGTCACTGCTTTCATCAGTAGTGACTTCATTTGTGTTCCTTCTATCTTGAATGCATTGATTGTCTTCTTTTTTGTTGAGCTTTATCCTAATCTCTCCATGTTGATCTCATGAGTCATATGACCCTATGAATTGTTCTAGTGACATGGATAAAAGATCATTGGCTTCCTCGATGGCTATGACTTTGGGGGTTCATTAATAAGGTAAGGATCTTAGAATTTTCTTTACCATATCTCATGTATCATACTTCTTTCCAAGTCCAACAAGACCATTAGTTATATTAGTGAATCTGTTATACATTTGTGTAATGGTGTCACCCGACATCATTTGGAACTTTTCGTACTGTGTTACTAAAATGTCTATCCTTGTTTCTGTTGCTGTTCTGATCGGGGGTCGACTAAAGCTGAGGTGACCAAGGGAAAGTTGTTGTCGTCGAGACGCCGAATCCTCCGACCTGAAACATCACCGAGGGAATTCGATGGGCAAACAGTCCAACACCCAAGTCAAGACAAGGAGAAGTGGTTTGCTCTGGGGAAGTCTTAAAATACCTACCAATCTAGATAGGAGATTAGTCTTAAAGAAAGTATTTATAATATTATAATAAATTTAATTTTTTTTAACATAGACGAATATTTACAAAGATTATATTATTTGTGAAAGTGTAAGCACTAATAAGTAAAACTAAACGATGTAAATATGTCTTGAGTATATCAACTTCTTCACTTTCGATTTATTAAAACGATATACATTTTTTCCCATTATTTTACAGTTCTGGATCACCGTCTCAAATCTCGCTAATAAAAAATTTTGTTGGCCAGAACCGCAGGCAACTCTCGACATGAACTGCAGGAGTCGCGGAAGAGGAGTTTGAGTTGATTCGATGGGACAGCTTGATGCAACAACCACCAAACTCTAATTTCCGCCCTACTTTTGTCCCATTGTTGGAAAAAGAAAAAATAGTATCTGCCCAAGCATGTCCCCAAAGTCTTCGTCGATTCGGCAACCCTCTCTTCTCCTCACCTTTTTCGACCAAATGCCGAGCTGAACACTGCGCATAAAAAATAGTACTGTCCATAGATTGGGTCGGTTGGGTAGATCCGTAAGTTCAGATTGATTTTAGGTCAAGTTGTAAGATTTTTTTTCAGTTTATAGATTTTGAGTTTCGGTCAAACTCAAGTTTTGAGTTCGATCTGAGGGATCAGCTCAATTCGTTTTCTTTTATTTTTTAGATTTTTTATTTTTAATTAAAATTATGTTATTTTATTTACTTAAAAATTAAATTCTTTTTTAAAATAAATTAAATAATTAATATTAAATTTTTACTAAATTAAATAAAATTATAATTTTATATTATTAAATATATTACTTTTATTAATTTAATTTTTATTTAAAAATTCAACTCATTCGGATCTTGATCCGAAATAACTCAAACTTAAATTAGACTTAAATTTTTATATTAATGAGTCAATTTGAATCAGACCCCTAATCTGACCCGTTAACAGTCGTGAACAAAAGCCACACCACTACAGTTTTAAGTCCAAGTCCTCTCAATACATGAGAGAATCGAACTCCATAAGTAACTAATGGAGTGAGGAGGTTTGGGTGAGATCATGTATATTTTATGAAAAAAATTCAAATCCAAAATGTGAAGATTTTTATTTTATTTTATTTTATTTTTTGCAAAACTTCCATCCAAATCCTTTCACCCATTGATTTGTTGGCAGCTCAGCCGCAGACGGCGACCCAGCCATTCTTGGCCAAAGAACACGCACACCCAGAAGCTTAGAATTGGCCATGAGAACGATCCCGACATGGCTTCTGGTCACCTAAACTCCTCACCCGGTTGCTTCCATGGCCAGACAAAAGATTAAGGTCCCACCATGCAGGCTCAAATGGCGGCTCTATTGGAATATGCAAAACGGCGATTAGGCCAACTTCCTCGGGAGATCCCCACCCTACCCCATCCTTCCCGGCGAAGGCGTCGCCCACACGGGGTGGTGGGCTACCTACCTGAAGGGGATTGGTTAGTGGTTACCACTTCCACCAAATCCTCGCGAGGAGCTCGTCGAGATCTGCGCCTCCGTCAAAGGTTCTGATATCGTAGGTGCAAGTTTGGTGGTGGTGCTCGGTCCCACTCGCAGCAAAACAGAGGCTCTAAAGCTCGAGCAAGAGGCGAAGCAAGTGAGTGTGTTCTCCAGAGGAAGCAGATGGAGACCGCCAAGGTGCCTGCGGCTGCTGCGGCGGCGGAGAGAGAACAGAAGCTGTTGCAGGAGCCGGAAGGCTACTACGCCGACGACGAGGAGCTGTTCGAGATCGACCTTGAGGTGCTCAGCCGGATCCCGCCGCCCAGCAATCAGGTGTTCGAGCTCGACCTGAGGGTGTTCGACCGGTTGCCCCCCGCCGCCAAGGACTGCCAGCAGAGTGCCCTCCTCGCCAACTGCATACTGCCCGTCACGTATATTTGCAATGCCGTCCCCATTGATGCTGCTGCCGCCGCCGGTGGGAGGGCGGAGCGCAAGGATGCGGATGTCTGGGGTGACCTGACCAGGATGGTGCTTCATGGGTAGCTGCAGCCGGTGTTGCACTCGGAAGGCCGAAGGCGGTGCGGGTTGTGTCAAGAGCAGGAAGAAATGTATACTGTTTGACGAACTTGACCTACTTGTGGATTAGAAGTTCACAGAGTTGTTGGGTAGACGTTAGTTCATGGATGAAAAGTGCCAAAGCATAAGCAAGTCGAGGTTTATCATAAACTAAGCATTTTATGATGACCTTAGTTTGGATCAATGAAGAATATAATTATCATAAGCTTATTTGAGTTTATCATAATCTCGAAGAACGTTTCTCATAAACTTACTCCGAGTTAGTTCATGTTGAAGAAGTCATGATCTACTTTGATAACTTGATAAATCCTAATAACTAATCTATTTACTCAATTTGTGATTTGGTAACTCACAATAACTCTATCTCACCATCTCAAGTATGATCAAATTGTAATTAGTACTCTTCATAATTTTATCTATCTAATAAAAAATCTCATAAATTAAGATATCTTATTCATAATTAAATATGTAAATGAAGTATCAGATTATCAAAGAAGGTATGAATATGCTATATCCTTGTCAAACTAATATATATACTTGCAATCACTATTTATCTAGCTCTCTGAGTATGGCCTCTTCTATGTTGGAATCGGAGCTGCCTAGTGCTGGCCTTCACCTAGACACTTGCAGTCACCACTTATCTTTTTGAGCAGTATCTGATTTTTAATATATAAAGCGGTTAGATTTCATATTTTTAGTTGTTTTATAAAATATCTTTATTTAATGTCTGTAATTTTAAAGAATCTAATATTTTTAACCGTGAGCTATAAAGGAGGAACTTTTTAATTTTTAGACATTGTAAATCCTTCTGTGTCATTTTTGACATCCCAAGAACGTTGCTGTCCATTGAAAAATTTTGCAATTGTCTCTACCACCCATCAGCAACCGAAATCCATCATCATGAACTCTACAGCTACTATAGACACATGAACAAAACAAAACCATGAAATTACGGTTATCTAGAATTACCTAATTATTTATAATCTCTATCCTATTAGTCATGTTTAGATATGTGTTATAACCTACTAAGTGATTAGCCATAGATTTAAGGTTTTGGGCAATAAACTTAAACATTATCAGATGTCATTTCAATCCCTTATTGTAACTTAGGAACTATCATTCTCCCTGTTGCATCTGCGGACTCCACTGAGCTCTTCTGCCTTGCAACTTGTCTAAGGTATCTTCCTTTTGACTAGGGACTCCGTAGTTTTCTTTTTTAAAAGCACCATGACTTAGTTAAATTTGCGTCTACGCCGCCGTGAGAAAAAAAAAAATTGTCAATAAAAGAGGTTGAGCAGTGGTAAGCCATATCGGACGCAGCAGAGGTGAGGAAGCATGCGCCGTCGACCAACACAAGCCTTATATATGGGAGGAAAAGTTTCTGTTACGGGGTTTCCAAGCAGGTCGGCCAACCCCGTGTGTAGCCGACCACTTCTAAGGATAGCCCGACATTCAGCAGCTTTAGCTGATTGGCATGGACCTCACCTCGGGTGAAAACCAGCACGGTTGGCAGTTAGCGTGGAGGGCGACGTCCGAACTGATCAGGGCATTCCCATCAGCTCGGATCTCGGGTCATCCGACCTCAATAAGGCCACTGGCTGACATCTGTATCACCAAATACGGTCACAGCTCGGTTCATCCGACCTCGGCATCTGCAGCTCGGCCCAGGCGGGCCTGTCCACATCTCGGCCCGAGCATTCTCATATCACCTTCAAATATATCTCCATTGAGCACCTCGGGTTGTCAAAGCTCGGGTTGCGCTGACCTTGAGCTCGGCGTCCTCGCGCGCCCCATCAGTCCTTACAGGGTCAACGGACAATAAGGTAACCACCAAGACTCGCGGAACCGCTAGTAACGGCCATTAAGGCCACGATCTCAGCGATCAGGCCTACAGGTGGCAACCACAATCATCGCAACTCGGCGGAAGTAACGGAACACAATCCGGCGGGTATCCCGTAACTCCCCAGCGAGACTGACGGCTCGTCCAGCTCACACGTACGTGTCCTAACACTATATAAAGGGTAGACACTCCACAGGCCAAGGTACGCTATTCTCCCCCCACGCTACGCCATTCTGCTCGGCTAGCAACTGACTTGAGCGTCGGAGTGTCTCCCCGCCGAGCCCACTCGGCGGGCTTTGCAGGTCAGGTCGGGACGTCGGAGGCAGCGTCACTCGTCGGCCAAGCGCGCCTCAAAGGGATTCCTCGGCTTGGTCGTCTCGGCTCCGTCTGGCGAGAAGCGCCTCAAACGGTCACCTCGGCCGGAGCCGAGCTATGTTACTATAACAGTAACATTGGCGCCGTCTATGGGAAACGTCACAAAAGGTCAGTACGGTTTCCCCTCTCTTGTCCTCAACAGAACTCCTCCAAACAGAGAACGAAATAGCCTATGGAACATTTATCGCAATCGCCAAGGCGGCCAAGGCCTGGCACAAGCAGCAAGGGGGCCGACCAGGAGATCGTAAGCCCATATGCCCGAGGTCGGCTCAAGGCCCGGCTTAAGCTCAAATGTCGTGAAGCCTTTCAAGATTCGTTTAAGGTCGGCTAGGGGGCCGACGCATTCAAGAAGTTCAGGGTAATCTTGCAGTTCCTATTAACAGTCATCTCCAACTTCGAAAGCCCAAGCCTTCTAAACAGTAGGCCACGATCACACGCTTGATGTCTTCAGTCATGAAGGCAACGAGGTATGCCTGTCACTCAACTTCTTGAGTCTTTGCCTTCGTACGACTATTCCTCTAATAGGAGGTCCTGGACGAGATCGCCTCGGCTGACCAGAAACCAAGAACCCGACACACGATAAAATGAAGGCGCGGTCGCTCCGGCACGCGTACGTAGCTCGTCCGAGGTCGCTTTGGCCCTCCGAGCTCCTGAAGGCGCGGTCGCTCCGGCACGCGTGTCGTAGCTCGTCCGAGATCGCTTCGGCACTCCGAGCTCTTGAAGGCGCGGTCGCTCCGGCACGCGTACATAGCTCGTCCAAGGTCGCTTCGGCGCTCCGAGCTCCTGAAGGCGTGATCGCTTCGGCACACGCGTACACAGCTCGTCCGAGGTCGCTTCGGCACTTCGAGCTCTTGAAGGCGCGGTCGCTCCGGCACGCGTGTCGTAGCTCGTCCGAGGTCGCTTCGGCGCTCCGAGCTCCTGAAGGCGTGGTCGCTTCGGCACACGCGTACATAGCTCGTCCAAGGTCGCTTCGGCGCTCCGAGCTCCTGAAGGCGTGGTCGCTTCGGCACACGCGTACGTAGCTCGTCCGAGGTCGCTTCGGCCCTCCGAGCTCTTGAAGGCGCGGTCGCTCCGGCACGCGGTCGTAGCTCGTCCGAGGTCGCTTCGGCGCTCCGAGCTCCTGAAGGCGTGGTCGCTTCGGCACACGCGTACATAGCTCGTCCGAGGTCGCTTCGGCACTCCGAGCTCCTGAAAGCGTGGTCGCTTCGGCACACGCGTATATCATAGCTCGTTCGAAGTCGCTCCGAGATCTTGAAGGCATGTTCACTCCGACAAACAAGGATCGTAAACCTCGTGTTCGCTGAGCGAAGTCGCTTAGGCATACATTAGACGACGTCCGACGATATATGGACGGTTGCTCAACGGGAAGACGACGTTCGACGTTGTTTGATGGCATGGTCGCTTCGGCACACGGACACGTCGTATTCGCTGAACGAGGTCGCTTAGGCACTCGTCAAAAACCGAAACCGAAACATCACCTGGCGCGTATTTGACACACGCAGTACAAGAAGGACGCCTCGGCAATCATCAGAAACCGGTGCAGCGTCCGACGTAACAAATAGCTAGAGCCGAACAACAACAAATGAGCAAAGACAAAAGAGTTGGAAGTTTCTATTAACTAACGATGAGATACATTGGAGGGCTGACCGCCATGTACAATCGCGAGACATTCAGTCAATAACGATGTCATCAGACGCAACAACCGGAGTCTCGGCAGTAGTAGCCTGATCGGGAGCAATGGTCGCGGTAGCCTCATCAGCACCAAGCACCGCCTCGGAAGTAGCAGCCAGCGCCTCGTCGGCGACTTTAGTTCGGTCAAGAGCATCTCCAGCATCCTCGTCCGCAGCATCCTCCAAAACCGACAGATCATATTCGGGGCGTAGTTCTCGGATGCGCTTGATGCAATGATCATATCCCGCCTCGAAGAGCTTGTCAACCTCCTCGTTCAACTCCTCGGAGTCGTGGTACTCTGCAATAATCCTGTCGCGCTCCTCCTCGGCCAACCTCGAGCTCCGAGCCCTGGCCGCTTCGAGCAACTCCTCTTTGGCGCGAAGAGCCTCTTTGAGATCCTCAGCTTCCCTGGTTACCCGAGCAACCTCATCCTCAGCTCTCTTTGCCTTCAGCCGCTCCTCGTTCAGGAGCTTCTCGGCAGTTTTCGCTCTCTTCTCGGCCTCTTTGGCCTTGCTCGCTGCTTCAAGAACTTTCTGATCGGCTGCCGCCTGAGACTTCTCGGCCTTCCTGAACAAGGCCCCGACCAGGCCCAATTGAGTTTGCACAGAGTCGTAGTACTCCTCCACGATCTCGTTGGCTCTTTTGGAGGATGAATGGGCCAACTTCTCCACAGGGGTCGCCCGACGAGCCCATTCGGTAGCAGTGAGCACAGCGCGTCCCGAGGGTCGTTGAGGGCTCGCATCATGTTGATCGCAGACCTGCTGCTCCGGTAGTTCTCGTCCTTGAGGTGACGTCGGTCTAGGATCCGACGATCGCCGCCTCGTCTGACGAGACGAGTCACCGGCTTCCTCCCTTGGGCGCTTCGGTGGTACTCTCACGGCACTCTTCTTACCGCGACCCGCGAATCTCTGAGCTGCTCGGTCAGCGAGAGAGGTCCCTCTCCCCCGGCCGACGTCGGGAGCAACCGACGACTTGCCTTTGTCGGCCATCACTGCAAGAAGCAACGGCCGATTAGCTCTTATTCACAAACCACAAAAGGAAGACATTGGAAAGAAAATGACCTTTGTCGGCCTTGGCAATCAGTTTGAACAATCCATCGAGCTGAAACAGGTCAGGAGGATCCAGCACCTGTAGAGAATCAAACTCCGCGAGCTCGGTTTCGATGAGATTTGGAGCTCGGAAGGCTTTTTGATGAAGATTCACAGCCGACCATGTGGTCGGGAATGGCCACCTCGTCGGGCTGTGAACAAAAACGAACTGCCTCTTCCAGTTGTGAACAGAAGAAGGCATTCGACCGAGGATTTGCCGTCCAGACCGAGCTGCGAAATACAGCCAGTCCCCGAAAGCTTTGACCGAGAAGCAGTAAAAGAAAAGGCGTGTGGTCGGAAGGACCTTAGCCAGGGCACAGGCCGCCAAGAAGCCGACGACCGACCTCCATGAGTTGGGGGTCAGTTGCGACGGAGCGACTCCCAGCTTGAAGAGGAGAAAGATAGCGAAAGGATGCAAAGGGAGGCGGAAGCCAGCTCGGACGGCCTCAGCATAAATGCAAACCCCGCCCTCGGCTACATAGTGAGCACGAAGCTGATTCGCACGATACATGGAGTAGCCCTCCGGAAATACAAGACCGGGATGAGTTTTCATCCATTGGAGGGTCTCGTCGGTGGTTTCACATTGAGCGTCGGCGACATTATCGGCCGGACGACGAGCCCCAGAAGTATGAGCAGAAGGATCCTTGGGAACGTAAGTCCCAGGATCGACAATGAAACAATCAGAATGGTCTGACGGCTCGCCGTCAGACCGAGGAGAAGGGGGCGCTCCATCGGAGCAAACCGCCCCTGGTGAGCAAGAAGAGTTCTCGGAAGGAGAACCTCCAGACGACGAACCCTCGTGGAGACGAGGACGAGAGGAAGGAGAACTCGAAGACATCGCTTACCTCGGAAGGAAGCAAGCAGCGACGAAAGAAAGCTCGGACAGACGATGGAGACGTCGGCGCATCGGCTGGCCAGCTGGTCGTCTGGTTTGTGGTCGCGCGCGAAAGCAAAGGCAAGCTTTCGGCAGCAGACCCCAATATTTATAGTGTCGGGAGGCCAACCGAATCCAACGGCAGAGATCCGGCTTCTGAGCCAAAGGTCAAGATCGGCCCGCGTGCCATCACTGGATTGGCTGGGGGCCGACCCCTCGGATCCTGATCAGCGTGAGGCAAGGAACGCCGAGGGCGCACGGAGGACGAGGCAGCGCAATGATTTCGGCACGGCTTCTGGAGCGGCGCCAGACGGTTTGTCAGACGAAGCGACGTTCGGCGGCTCTGACGTTCGGCGTCCTCGCAAGCACGTGGGTCAGTAGCGCCACGTGGCGGGGCATCTGCTTCCAAAAAGAAAATTAGCTTCACCTCGGCCCGCGTTCACGGTCCGACCTGAACCTAGGGGGCCAATGTTACGGGGTTTCCAAGCAGGTCGGCCAACCCCGTGTGTAGCCGACCACTTCTAAGGATAGCCCGACATTCAGCAGCTTTAGCTGATTGGCATGGACCTCACCTCGGGTGAAAACCAGCACGGTTTGGCAGTCAGCGTGGAGGGCGACGTCCGAACTGATCAGGGCATTCCCATCAGCTCGGATCTCGGGTCATCCGACCTCAATAAGGCCACTGGCTGACATCTGTATCACCAAATACCGGTCACAGCTCGGTTCATCCGACCTCGGCATCTGCAGCTCGGCCCAGGCGGGCCTGTCCACATCTCGGCCCGAGCATTCTCATATCACCTTCAAATATATCTCCATTGAGCACCTCGGGTTGTCAAAGCTCGGGTTGCGCTGACCTTGAGCTCGGCGTCCTCGCGCGCCCCATCAGTCCTTACAGGGTCAACGGACAAATAAGGTAACCACCAAGACTCGCGGAACCGCCAGTAACGGCCATTAAGGCCACGATCTCAGCGATCAGGCCTACAGGTGGCAACCACAATCATCGCAACTCGGCGGAAGTAACGGAACACAATCCGGTGGGAATCCCGGTAACTCCCCAGCGAGACTGACGGCTCGTCCAGCTCACACGTACGTGTCCTAACACTATATAAAGGGTAGACACTCCACAGGCCAAGGTACGCTATTCTCCCCCCACGCTACGCCATTCTGCTCGGCTAGCAACTGACTTGAGCGTCGGAGTGTCTCCCCGCCGAGCCCACTCGGCGGGCTTTGCAGGTCAGGTCGGGACGTCGGAGGCAGCGTCACTCGTCGGCCAAGCGCGCCTCAAAGGGATTCCTCGGCTTGGTCGTCTCGGCTCCGTCTGGCGAGAAGCGCCTCAAACGGTCACCTCGGCCGGAGCCGAGCTATGTTACTATAACAGTAACAGTTTCCATGGACCCAAGGTCCTTACAAGGTGGATAAACCACCATTGAACCCACAGAAAGAGAGGAACTATCGCTGCATATTCCAAAACAAGAACGTTGGAGAAGATTGCCGGATTATATCGGCAATGGCCGACGGGATAACGCATGTCCTTGGACACCTTGAAGACCAGGGAGGAGCTCGACAAGATCAGCGGGATTTGGTGCTGTCCCAAGATGCGCCGAAGAAGAACGCCGAGAACACTCAGTCGCAGTCAAAAATGAAACCACCAATGATGAAGCGCGCAGAATCGGAGCAACTAGCAGCAGAGGGCCCAATCGCGGGGGCACTGAATATGGGAAATTTGATGAAGATGGCAGACTCTGCCACCACCCACAACATCTTCCCCTCCACCCACGCCCAAGATACGAGATGGGAGAAGAACCACATATGTGCCTAGCAACTGCCGCAAGCCGCTCTCCAAACAAGTCGAAGAAGAAAACACGTTCGTCGGTATGGAAGATCCTCTGAACAAGTTGGAGAACAAAACCTCCCTCAAGTGGGGAGAAAAAACTGGAAATAAATTTTCCAAAGCAAAATGTTTCCAAAAGAACCTCCAGTGGGAGGAAGCGGAAGAGGAAGGGACGGGGAGGGAGCATCCGGGAGGAAGGGAGAAGAGGCGCTTCACAGACTAACCCCCCAATTCCCGCCGCCGTGAGGAAGACTCAAGTTTACAGGGAGCTAACCTCTCTGATATTGCACGGTTTTCACCAAAGTTTTCCCCCATTCACAGAGACATGCTTCTCAGTTTGATAAGATAGAATCATTGTAGAAAGTGTTGATCAGGGGAATGCATGCTCTTTTCCAAAAGGCTGTTAGGAAGAGTAATGCTAGCGGACATGGAGGGGCCGCGCCCCTCCGCGCGCGCGCCGCGTGGAGGGGCGGGCCCCCCGCATTAAATGCGTTATTTTTTTTTTTTTTACATTTTGTGTACACAAATGATGCATAAAAAATGAAAAAAAAAAATAAACGTATTTAATGCGGGGAGGCCCGCCCCTCCACGCGGCGCGCGCGCGGTCCGCTGCGCTCCCGGCACTACCGGGAGCGTAACATTTCTCCTGTTAGGAATCAGTACTTCAACTAATGAGTCTCTTATGACCATTCTTAAATAACATAACGCAACAGCTCCTCCAAACTAGAAGCGGCCAGGAAAGTAACGCTTTGCTCCCTAATGCTGAAGATCTTTCAATACAAAAGGAGAGCTGGAGAAGACACCAAGTGCATGAAGTTAATTTCTCTCTTATACTGAGCATGTTTATATCTCCATTCTGAAGTTTCTTCAATTTATACCGAGGACCCAGTATCTTATTGTTCAAGAATATTCGAAATTATTGGCCTCTTTGTTAAGAAGGAGATCCAAATTAATATCTTCGAACTATGAGAAATATCTTATCCACGTCAGGCGTGAGCAGTGTGCCGCCATATATATACTGGCCAATAGCAGAGATGTACATGTCCGGCGTGCACAAAGTATCAGATTTCCTGAACTATAGACTCTTTAGGGAAAATGGTTTAGTAGCATATTTTCTAGACATAATTTTTAACACACCAATTAAAACACATCACAAACCCTCTCTTTTATGGGATTCTTCTGATCACTTCCGTCAGACAAATGATGATCATAGCACATTCTTATTTATTTGTGTCAAATTTGGTGTCAAGAAATGGTGTTAATAAACCAGTTTCCTTCTTTAGTGGCTTCATGACTCGGGGTGGCCAAAGATGTCTAACTTTTATATCACCTTTATCTCACTGGCACCGTGGCACCTGCATATATATACTTGAGCAGTACACCGACCACGGCCAAAACACAGATATAGGAGACAATGGTAGGGAAAGAGGATTAAACCACTGTGGACACCCAGGGACTGTGCCATCTGCAATCTCACCCCCCCCCCCCCCAATCAATGCCTGACACACCTGGAGGAGACAGACAACACATGGCAAGGTAATCTCATCTACTCCATACCACTCCGTGGCCCAAGATTGGACATTAAAGTTTCCTTTAGGAGAAAGACAGATGCATAGGACCCCAGCATCCAAGGTTGGAGTTTAAGCTTATCTCTTACAGAATGACATATTAAGAGAACATAACATAGATGTCAAGACACTCTAGATATATAGATAGAGAGATAGGGAGATACAATAGTGAACAAACACCAACTGCAGTTCCCGGTCCAACAGTAATCCCTAAAGCTAGCACCCTTTATTAATACCCCTCTCTGACTCGTTATGCAACTGGGTCAGCCTC
This sequence comes from Colocasia esculenta, assembly GCA_014218235.1. NCBI lineage: Eukaryota > Viridiplantae > Streptophyta > Magnoliopsida > Alismatales > Araceae > Colocasia > Colocasia esculenta. Next base: position 13,094,551 of record CM024755.1, on the reverse strand, counting down.
CGGCCGGCACTAGGAGGCATGCATATCTGGGTGTTGTTGTTTGCTTCTAACGGCGCTGCCGGGCTGCAGTCTCCCTCTGGGCATTGAAGTAGACGGCGGCCACCGGAAGGCCGAGGTCGTTGTCCTTGGCAAACTGCCGGGTGCTGAAGTTGTCTCTCGTCGACTGCGGGCTCACCGACGACCGCCGCTTCTGCTTGAACAAGACGAACACAAACCTGTGGATCCCGATGTATGGCTTTGGGCTCTCATAGCTCACCAGCTCTTTCCCTGTTAAACCAACAGCAGCATGGCGACGCGGTTAATAACGTCTCATGCACACATGTAGAATACATACGCACACATACATGTACTCGTATATGTTTGAGATGAGAGACACGAGAGACGTACCGAAAGAGGCATCCGTGGTGCCGGGGATGTCAGTCACGATCCTGCAACGAGGCCAAAATTTTAAATTCATGTGGTCACTTGGTTAATGGACATTCAGAATTCACAGTGCTTTAAATGCATCTCCCTTTGAATCTATTCTTCTGTTTAGCACCATGTTCCATGTTCCTTTTGGTTTTCCATCTATTTAAATGCTAGGACCATACATAAAGCATAGCGGACCATATGGAGGCAAACGGGATTCGGAATCCCTTAAATTGCAAAGGGGTACCCCCACATGTTCATGTGCATAGGGACATCCATTAAGAACGCAAGGGATACAGCATTTGTTCTCCGTACCGATGTAAGGTTTCTTCCTGTACATATCAATGTCTGTAGGTACGTACCACTGGTCATGTTTAAGATGGCAAGCGAGATGTGTCTAGGTTAATGATGTGGCTGGATGCGATTGTACACGCTACATTTGATCTCAATAATAGCCTTTTGCGCATTAAGAGATTACAGCATCTATTAATCAAATCTTGGAGATGGTAGAATGACATTCAATACTTGTCTTTCGCGTTAGTTAAGACTATCATTCTAACACCCCATTTGACATGTTTGATGCCTTGTGTAAGTGGACCTATCCTCTAAATTTCTTATATATAGCTGATGATAAGCACATGATATATGCAGGTCTGCAGCCATAATCACAAGTACCTGTGGAACTATATCAAGAAGAAGCTATTAGGTCATCTAAACCAGAACTTTTGAATGATAACTATATTAAGTTGAACATAGATTACACTCATGCTATCTTGCATGTATATGGGACTAGATTCTTGCACCTGATTTCTTTAAGACAACCATGTATGAGATAGGTTAATCAGATATTTTACCAGTGCAAATGCTCCCTGAGGTATGGATCACTTGGGCCTGGAGCATCTGGGTCAGTCATCACCTGCCAGAGCAGAGCCGTTGAGCGTAGCTAGAACAATAGGGAGTTACATGGACAATGTAATGCCGGCATGGATGATCCGGAGAAGTGGAGATGGGTGCATCATGGTGTATATATGGGGACTTACCAGTGTGAAGAAGGACCTCAAGTCACCTCCCTGGACCTCAACCTTGGGTTTGGAGATGACAGCGGATGGGTAGAACTCATGGCCATTGAAGACTGGCTTGTTGGCGTTGTAGGTGACCATCATCTTCACGCTTGGGTTGAAGGAGTCCAGGACTTCCCCTATCACCCTCCCAACAACCAAGGGTTCAGAGGCTCTTGCCATGGCTAAGACAAGGAGGAGAAGTGTCTTTGGAGGGCTTTGCGGGATGAGGGAGGTTTTACTGGGAAGGTTGTGTTGGAAGGGCTTCCTGCTGGAAAGAGAAGGGTGAGGACCTCTATTTATAGTGTGGAAGCTAAGAGCATAGGCACCAACCGAGTTGTCCCATTTAACTGAGGAAGAAATGAAGGGCTAAGATGATTTCAAAATTTTAATAAAAAAAAAACTCATGGTAGGGGAATAGGAATCTCTCTCTCTCTCTCTCTCTAGCTGTAACTGTAGCTCTGTTGAATGGATAATCTCACTTCTGTGGACAATTTTTGACTAGTATGTTATGGCTAATAAATAGATACACTTGTTTTAGGCCACTGGAATATAGATAATATACCGTCAATATTAAGCCAAACTTACTCGATATTTAATTAAGTGTATATAGACCTTCCTTCTGCCTTCTATTTTCATGCCAAGACGTGAATATCATGTGGTTGAAAAAAATTAATGTCCAGATTCACACAGTATTTGAAGATTTTTTCTCAAAAATGACTGCTGCTTCATGTTTGATATATATATTATTTACATGCTGGATCACGTTTGCTGATTCTTTACATTGGCAATTTGTTTCCTTCTTTCCTGTTGGGAGGTGTCAATGAGGGTATAGCTAGGCCCTGTTAGAACATTTCCATAAGCTGTGATCAGAGTTTCCCTCTTTTACAAATGAAGAAAAAGAGGAAGAAGTTCCTGCTAGATGCTGCTGGGTGCTTTTCTAAAATGCTTGCACACACAGGATGGATTGCCATTTCCAGCAGATGTAGTAATATTCTCTGAGGAGAAGGGGGAACCGGCCAGATGGCAATAAAGGGAGTCCACTGCACAAAGTGCTAATAGTGCTGGGAGGTAATTTCAAACGGGGGAGATCCCGATAACTCTTAATTAGGCCAGGAAAGTACTCATTTTCCAATATTGGAAAAAGTTCAGATGTCCACGTACTATGGGTGGACCCAGGTATAACTCCACATATTTTCATGTACTTATATGGACCACATCTTTATCTTTTCCCTTTTTCATAGTGTGGTTCTTCTATGGTACATTGTTAAACAACTGAACTCTAAATATAAAAACATAGGTGCCCAAGTTGAAGAAATCTTCAAAGATTTAGGAATTTTAACCCAATAGCTAAGTATTAAGTTTAGGAAATCATCTACAGAATATATAGGAAAATGGGACCAAAACCTCAATAGGTGTAGTTAAATGACATTAAAATTATAAAATTCATTGTTAACATAATCTTCTTCTTACAATATAGTTATAGAAATATTGATCTTGTAGGAAACTAAGACCAAAACCTCAATAGGTGTAGTTAACTGACATAATTTTTTTTTAAAAATTGTAAACCTAATCTTCTTCTTACAATATGGTTATAGATATATTAATCTTAAACTTTTATTGATTAACATGACTCTAGTGTATGTAAATATGTCTACAAAGTACCTCTATTTTATTAAGGAAGGAGAATGTTGTCATAGCTAATGAGAGTCTAATTCTTCATAGTAGGCTCAGTGAGGAAGGAGCATATAATCATAACACCGGGCACCATTCCTCACACTAAATCTATTGAGGAAGGAGAATATGGCTAGAACTTACTAGAGCCTGATTCCTTAAGCGCACGAGACTTCCTTTGGTTTGACTCATCCAACTAGGCCCACCACCCTCTAAGAAGTCTTACAGTAGCTAAGGGGTGAGTCCTCATAGACATGTGTCTTTGAGATAACCATGGCCATTGCGAGGTACATCTTTGAGACCCTAGAGCATGGTGACAGCAGCGAGACATATCCTTGTGACTCCAGAGCATGGTGATGACAACAAGGCAAGCCTCCTGCTTGGCAGGCTCGATCAGAGGGTGTGTTGGCCCATAACTATAACCACTCCACCCACGCGATAACCTCCAACCATCCCCAGAGTCACGTTGCATGGGGAGGAGAGGAGACTATGGAGAGCAACGAGAACCCCGGATGATGCTTATAAGAGGTTTGATCAAGACTAAATGAGATACACAATCTTAGATGCCTACGCCCGCACCATCAGAGCACTCGACTACCTGCTCATCTTCTTGCTGCCCTAGCTCTTGAATGAAATGTATGCCCTACAAACCAATCACATGAGTTGTGATGGTATCATTTTTTGTGTTGTCTCATTTTCTTAATAATAAATAATGGCATTTTTTCATTACAACATCATTTTATATGCATTCATTGCTCATGTGATGAAATCGTAGAATACATGCAATGATAAATGCATGGTGAGATTATGATAATGAGATCAATCATCTAGAAGTATAGGTTCAAAATATTCCTAGTCATAGGGTCTCCAAGATAGAACATTGAAGATGTGGATAGATTGGTGCACAGGATATCCACTTATATGATGAGGGTGACTATTCTCATAGTCACTAGTGTGGTGACACTAAGGTGTATGTACGAGTGCTCATTACTAAGATGAGTTTATTGAATTGACCCGACCTGGAATCCCTAAATAGTTATCATACTAGCTATCAATCTGGATGTTCTACAGTCACAATAGCATAGTTGGATCCTAGACCTAAGTTACTAAAGATGTCTGACTTAAGGACTACTACGTATTTGATTGTTGATTTATGAACCTCACATATGTGGCCTAATATAGTTAGTTATTTGAACTCAGTGGAATTCTCATTAATAGACAGTTGAGTTGACAACATAGAATCATTCACTCTAAGTATGTGGCAAGAGAGAGAAGGTGTAACACCCCGACGCGGAATATCAGAGTGATAAACAGTTAAATAAATAGTATAGAGCAAGAAATAGACATCAAACTAATGCACATATTGGAATAATGCTAAATGAACCATTTTTATTGATAATTGCACTAATTCTATTGCATTCACTAATGCAGAGTCATAATTATGGGCCTAGAGTACTTTATTCAAATAAAAACAACTACTAACTATCTAACTATATACTAAGATGATTGGTTATCGAAATGTCAGGTCACTCCTACACTTGCTCATCCACATCCTCGTGCGTGTGGTAGACCCCATCAGACTCACCTGAAACACATATAACAAATAGCTCAGGATGAGCGATAACGCTTAGTAGGACTTAATATCTGATGAAACAGACATACTTTAAGTGATTAATGTCTTGTAAAAAAAATGTAACTAGAGAGAACGATCAAATATAGTCATGAAAGTAATGTCACATGATAGCAAGAGAACGATAGTACTTTTCACAAGAAAATAGCACAACTAGCACGATAAAGAATTGGCCTTATAACGAGATAGCATGTATGGTTGCACAAAAGTGTACTAGTCACGATAGCACGTTGGTTGATCTTCTTGTCAACCGCGAGAACATAGTACTTGAATTGATTGTCATAGATTAATCTTGATAGTATCGTACTTGGATGTTATGCCATACACCTTGATCATTAAAACTCCCATGGGTACTAGCACTTTTCGGGCGCACCTCTCAGGACCAGATCGGGCCCTTTATAATGTTGCCTAGCATTGATCATGTTTTTATCTTAGAAAATCAGTAGATGGCCAAATAGAGTATCAAGAATAGATGAGAGTAATTGAAGAATAGATGAGAGTATAGAGAGAACGTGAATAGATGAGAGGATAGAGAATAGATAAGAATAAGGGTCATATTCATAAAACAACGATAAATAAGCGATAGTAATAGTTGCACAACACACATGATCGTGTGCCGGCAGTCTGGTGGAAGTCACTAACCGCTCAATAGTCGTGCTACGAACACAGGTCAGAGGTCCGGTGTCATCTCATGGTAAGAGAGAGAGCAAACTAAGGCCGTTGGATCATGTTGTTCCTTAAGGGTAAAATGGGTGTTGATGGTACAACCTGCTCGTCGGCAATGGACGTCCGCCAAAGCTAAGGAGTCTTACGGAGGCCTCGACAAGGAGTTTCTGATCCAGTCAATAGTATTCCCAACGGAGAGTTCGTCCAAGCCAAGATAAAGTGTGTATAGAAACGTTTCTCCATCTTGCCTTGAGTGCTCGAGGCAAAGGGATATGATAACGGTATCAAATCGATGAATAAAACGAAGACAAGTCCTTTTAAAATAATAGGAAAATTTTACATGAATAATATCACTTAATTACCAGATACATTATTGAGTAATTTCAGTAAGGACTCATGGCAAAAATTCATGTTTGGTGTGTGCATGTGAGAGAGAATCAAGCTAGCATGTGAGAGTTGTGCACACATCTTTTAATTAATAAAATCATGTGAATATTATAAAAAAAATGTTTCAACATGTCGTTATTGTTCATAACAGTGCATTACAGGGTTAAGCCATGTTTATAGAGTATGATTACCAAGGTTTACATGAAAATTAGGGTTCTTCAATTCACAGTCAAATTGCGACAGGGACACTAGTCGCGTTCAAATCGCGACAGGTAGGTCTGTCGTGTTCAAGTGAACTGGGGCAAGCCAATTGATCGATGTGCTCAAACACGACGAGGTGACCTGTTGCGACCAGGCAATCAGGCCATGAACGCAACATCAGGGTCTGTCGTGTTAAAGCTAATCGAAAAAGGATGGGGAAACGCAATGCAGTGGGCCGTCGTGTTCATGTCGCAACGTGCGCCACTGTCGCGACCTGGATTAGAACATGACCAGTCAAGCCGTCACATCCTCAGAGAACCAGGCCGAGCTGAAAAGGTGAATTAGGTCACCTTGGGTTACGGTCCAATCCTCCAAGGGCTTGACACAGGGCTCTTTAAAAATTCATATAAACTCGTATGCATGACAAAAATCATGAAATCAACTTTCAATGAAACTAGACTTGGAATGATATCATCAGTAAAGAGTAATTAGACTCTTAACATGGGATGGGCATGCTATGGTCAGGATATTTCACGATGTACCAAAGTCAGACATAATGATGAAAAATGATTTAATTCGAAAAGAGTACTTAATAGAAATTGGGGAAAATGATATCATTAGATCCCTAACATTAAGTAGAATGTACAGCAAAAGTTTCATGCCACGACATCAAGTATGAACAGGGATTTAGGGCGAACATGAGGGGTCGACCACATGTTTTGAACAGAACTTTGGGTATGAAATACTCATAAACAACATGATGAAATTTGGGGCAAACATGGGGCTTTTGATGCTTGGATCATGGTCTGTCTAGGGTCGAAATTCATTTGTTTTTTCTTGAGAGATTGCCTACCTTTGAGCGCTTTAAATCCGAGGGCACGAAATGTGAAGAACGTGAAGATCTCTTCCTCCTAGCCTTCCTTCTCCTCGATCTCCTCATCCAAAAGTCTCTTCTCCTCATCCTTCAAGCTCCAGAAGGTCAATAGGGTCATTTAGGTACGACATAGAGGTGTATTTGTATGTTTAAGGTTACCAAAACACATAAAACTCTTCCCTCTCTTCCAACTCCGAAATTCCCATAATTATCTCACCTTTTCCTAGCATTTATCCTTCCATTTGGCATGGGGTGGGCTCTAGATCCGTAGCTAAGAGGTGAGAATAGGTTTAGGACTCTTTTTAGGATAATTATGAGTCATAATAGTGATTATCTTGACCCTTTTTATTTTATTAATAATTTAAGTGTAAATTTAGGCTTAATTATCTCCCATCCAACATTGGGCTTCAGCTTTGTGGCCCATTAACTCGTGTATGAACCTTTTAGGATAGCCCATCTCTTGTTTTTACTTAATGAGTTTCAATTTATTCACAATTTCTTTTAATTTTAAATTTATTTATCTCAATTTAAAAATTGAGAGTTGTTACATCTTCCTCCTCTTAAAAAGAATTTGGTCCCCAAATTCATATGATCATAAGAGGAAGAATGACTTACTGAATAGATTCGGATAGTTTTGTCTCATTGTTGCTTCTGGTTCCCATGTGGCTACTTCAACTCCATGGTTGTTCCAAAGTATCTCCACCACAGATGTAGGTCGATTCCTCATTTGTTGTATCTTTTTGTTCAGTATTCTGACTGGCTTCTCCTCATAGGTCATGTCTTTATGCAAAACTATATCGTCGTAGTGAATCACATGAGAAAGGTCGTACACATACTTTCTTAGCATAGACACATGGAAAACATTGTGTATGGTAGAGTATTGTGGAGGTAACGCTAGACGATAAGCCACTTCGCCAACTCTCTCAAGTACTTCAAAAGGACCATTGAACCTTGGCCTTAACTTGCCTTTGATTCCAAATCTTTGAAATCCTCTGGTTGGGGATACTTTGAGTAGCATATGATCTTCAATCTGAAACTCCAGATCTCTTCTTCTTTTATCAGCATAGCTCTTTTGCTTAGATTGGGATATTTTGATTCTATCTCTGATGAGTTGAATGTCTCTACTTGTGCATTGCACTAAGTCAGGTCCCAACCATTGTTGTTCTCCAACCTCATTCTAGCACACATGTGATCTACAGCTTCTATCATATAGTGCCTCGAAAGGTGCCATCTTGATACTTACTTGGTAGCTATTGTTGTATGCAAATTCTATCAGTAAGACTTGTTTATTCTAGTACCCTTCAAAATCTATGGTACAAACTCGTAGCATATCTTCTACGATCTGATTTGTCCTCTCAGTCTGCCCATCAGTCTGTGGGTGGAAAGCAGTACTAAAGTTAAGTTTAGTACCGAGTCTAGTTTGAAGTCCTTTCCAAAAGCGAGAGGTAAACCTTGGGTCACGATCTGAGTCTATGGATACAGGGACTCCATGCACTCTCACAATCTCCTTTACATACAATGCAACCAACACATCCACACTCCAGGTACTCTTGATTGCTAAGAAATGTGCGTACTTAGTCGGTCTACTATGACCCAAATAACATCAAGTCCAACACAAGTTCGGGGTAAACCCATGATGAAATCCATGCCAATACTTTCCCACTTCCATTCTGGTATGTCCAGGGGTCTGAGTACACCCGCAGAACGACGGTGCTCCGCCTTGACTTGCTGCCATGTGAGATAGTGTGCGGCATGCTCAACCACCTCATGCTTCATGTTAGGCATGTTGCCCATAGAGCAAGCCCAGAGGGGGGTGTAGACACGCGAATTTGGCTCTGTCGCAGGCAAATTTCATATTGCGCCATAATGCCACAAATGGCCCTCATTTTGCCTTGGAAGAGAATTTTCCCCATCATTCTGGATCACTTCCATTCTTCCCCGGTGCTTCCCCTTCATTTTCGGAACCCCTCGGGTATTATAAGCATCAATTTCTTGTCGCGACGGGTCTTCAGGGCGTGATCATACTGTCGCGGCGGGTATGGAAACCACGTTATTAAAGCCGTCCAGGATGCTGGAAGTGATTCAAGATCTTATCACGACGGCCATAACAGGCATAACCTTAATACGACGGCCTCCGGGGGCGCGATCATTAACATGTCGGGAAATACGGACATGTTTATCAGCACATTGGAGTCGCGTCCGGCATGACCGCCGTGATTTTAAAGTCAAAAAGGCTATGCCCCGGAAGTCACCGCACTTGAGAGCCTACGCCGAAAAATTGTCAAAAAATCCTGTAATCGCGTGCTACCACCCAGACGCGATTCAGAATGGTCAAATTAAATTACCCTCCAGTAGACAAGCGCATTTATTAGTCGATTGCCTCGGAAATTGTCCTAAGGTAATCGCATCGGCCGTGGCCGCCGCGTTTCAAGTCGCGACAGCTATGGCGGATGCGATCCATATTCTTATCGCGGCTCCCTGACAGGACGTGATTCAGAGACATGACGGTAATCATGCATGTGTCTCATCCAAGTTGACCTTCTGAAATGCAGCCTGCCTCCCAGACGCATTCAATTTCTTATCGCGGCGCCCAAGTCCGACGCGATTCAAGTCGCGGCCTGCCGCCCGGACGCGATTCAATTCATAATTGCGGCTTCCTGTTTGGGTGAGATTCAAGTTTTTAACCCTATAAATTGACCCCCGAGGGTCATTTGTAGAGGGGGGTTCCAAGAAGTGGCGAAGCCCTGCCGGACCGGCGACCCGACGTCCTCCGTCCTTGCCTTCTTCCACGTGTACCGGAGCGGAGCAACGCGGGAGCTTCTTCCTCGTCTCTCTCTCCATCCTTCCAACCGGCAATGGCCCATCACGCCGCACCAACATTTGGGGAAGCACCTCCTCCCCTCTCTCTCTCTTTTATTTGCATTTCCACTCCCTCCGGGCCCCACGTGGTCCTTTACATTTTCACCTCCTATGGGCCCCACGTAGCCCTCCTTTTCCTTTTACACACACATGCATGCATACACACACACACACCTACTTTAGGGGTTTAAAAACCACCATCCGGTGAGTCCTCCCCATTTTTTTTCATTTTATTTATTCGTTTGGGATTCGATGCTACACTTCTTATTTGACTAATCCTCTCTTTATTTTTTCTGTCTTTTTTCTTTGTCAAGGTAATCAATATGGAAAACTCCCTCTACCGCGGACGGCCGTGTTCGTAGAGGAAGAAAGGACCCACATCATCCCTCGCGCAATCTCCCCACTAAAAAGGTACGCTCGCGATCACTTCTTCCACCTCGCACCCCTTGCCGTGCAATCTCCATTCGGTGCCCACGTGCACCTGGCGATCACGATCTTTTTATTTTCCATCATTTCTCACTCCATATCCACACACATCACCTCTCACATTTTTATTTTTATTTTTATCACCACCCTCTTTGTGGGCCGTTCTTTGTCCCCCTGTAAAAAGAGGGAGCAAAAAACATAACCTATAAATTGGCGATCACGGTGGGATCTCTTTTTGCATTTTCCTCTTGATTACTCTTCCTCCCTTCTTGCCCCATGTGGCACTTTTCTTTTGTATTTATTTTATACTCTGCAAGCATGCTACGTGTTGAATTTATTTCCTTTCCTGTACATCTTCCCTGCCATTTCCTACTTCATTTTTGATTCTCGGGTGCCTGCTTGGAATCGCGTCCAACGCAGGGGACGCGATTCAGAGTCTGGTAACGCGTCCACCTGTCCGGACGCATTTCACCTTCTATTGTCGCGGCCGCCAAGGCCGACGCGTTGTGTTCCTTTTTCTTGTTTCATATTCTGCATTTTTTTACTTCTCTATTTCCTGTTTTTGTTACTATTTTCGGGTGCTTGCTCAGAAATGTGGCCAACACAGAGGACGCATTCATTAACGCGTCCCCTGTACTGAACGCATTTCTTCTGTTGTCGCGGCGGCTACGGCCGACGCATTCTTATCGCGGCGGCGGAGGCCGATGTGTTTCTGCCAGCAATCTGTCCACAGGGACCGGACGTGTCGCCGACAACCTTCTGAGGATCTCAGTTCCACGTCCTGGTGACTGGATGCGATCTTGAAGTTGCAGCGACTATCCCGGCCGCGATTCACATTGCTGACAGAAACATGCTGTTTTGCCATTTCTTTGCTATAATTGTGCATACAGGGCATATTGCATCGGTCAGGAGACCTCCTTCCCTCATATCCTAGGCTCCACACACCTCTCTTGGTAAGGGCAACCTCTCCTTTGGGCATTCCGTCTCATTGGACTAAGGAACCTTTGCCAAGAGCCCCGTAAGACTCCGTACCTCGCGGATTCCCTCACGGCGGACCGAGCTGGCGGTACCCTTCTATTGACGCGGGTTAGACATCCCATTGCGTGGTGAGAGATGATCCTTAGTTGTGCCCCGAAGTACTCATCTTCTACCCAACTAGGAACTCACCTAGAGTGACACAATATTTTTCAAGCCATTAATTAATTGTGACACTCCTTAAAAACAAGCGTTAAGTATTATAACTTGTTTGAACCATATATTGATTGATTAATCTTTGTTCAACCTTGCTTGCTTATTGCTTTGTTAAAAATTGACCCATATTATCATGCCGATTTTTATTATGAGGACTATGAGGATAATGTTAGATCTCCATCTTTCCAATCCCATGTCCATCCATCTCACCACCATGAGGGACAACCTTCCACTTCCTATGGTTATGTGCGCACACCGCGCACTAGCCTATCTGATGTCCCTTCACACCTCACTCCAATCAGAACCCGGTAAGAGCTTGTCCCCCACCTTGATTCCACTGTCCAGCATGTCCTACATGCCATTGATCAGCTCACACCTCAACAACTCAAGCTGATCCAATCTTTAGTTGAGGGTGTGACTCCTTCTCCTTCTCCTTCCCCCAGGCACCCGCCTTTGTACATTCCGGCGACTTCGCCACATACCCTTGTATATCCTCCATCACCTCGGCCCCCTGGCCATTTGCACTCCCATGCTCTGGTCCGAACAGATTGTCCCTTGGGAAGGCCTATCAATTCAAGGCCACCCCCATGTACTTCCTCACATGCCCAATGACAATCCATCACTCCACTCCAAAATGCTCTTCTCTAAAAAGTGAATAATTTGAAGAAACAAATAAACGAGCTTTCAAATTCCAAGGGTGACCCTGTTGCCGCCATGCCGGCTCTCCCTCAAATTTATATTCATCCTTCGGAGATGCCAACGTACCAAATGTACAATGGCACGGCTAATCCCTACCTATATATCAAAGAATTATTTTATGAGTCTTCTCATTGGCAACGTGATCCTATCACGTTAGCATATTTATTTAGAAAATCTCTTGACGGCCCTGCACTCGAATGGTTCTACTCCTTAGAGCTGAGTGAGGCAGGAGACTTATGCTCTCTACATAAGAAGTTCATTCAGAGATACAAAGACCACGTCAGCCCCTATCTCTCTATCACGGATCTAGCATCCAAGAAGATGAGGGCCGACGAGGCATTTGTACAATTTGTTGACCGTTGGAGGTCAATGGCCACTCGCCTGCAGCATGAGCTCTCGGAGTCAGAGCAAGTTAAAATAATCATTTCCAACTCTACTCCGAGGTTCAAGCTCATCTTGGCCATGAATCAAATCACCTATATGGAGGAGCTCTACGAACGGGGACGTTACATTCAAGCCCATTTAATGGACTCCCCGATCGTGGAGCTATTTGATCGGGTTAAATCGAGAAAAACATATCAGTGGATGCCATCCACCATCCACCTCACCACTCTACAACATACACTCCATGTATACCTCCACAACTACCCATCTACGATGGCATGCCGCCACCCAGGCATCCACTGATTCATCCTCCTCGGACTCAACAACCTCAAACTGGGCCCTACGATGCCCCTATTTTTCATGAAGAAGCTCCTGCGCCTACTCCGGCACTCGTGCCAGCTCCCATGCCGATTCCGATACCTCCACCACAACAACATCCACTTCCACCATGGCCTGTTGCTCGGGCTGAAGTTGCCAGCGCCCAACCCATCCAGGAAACCGCTTGGTGTTACGACGATGAACCTTCTGGGGTCATGTTCGTACGCCATTTACCTACACCTCCTACATTACCCTCCATTGTCATTAAACCTTCCATAATTAAGCCTCCAACACTATTACACCAATCATCACGCCTCCCATTACACCAACACCCCTGGCAACCCAAACTGAGCAAATCTTCTCCTTCATACCTATTACGCCTCCACAGGCCATACAACTTTCCACTCCATCCGCCTCTACCCCCATCCAATGGAGCAGGTGCAAGTTTTTAAGGAGTAACAAGTAGAGTCAGCATAAGGAAGCCCCGGGACCGGGCATGCTTTTTAAAATCCAAGATTGCGTTCCTCGCATGCCGATCATTGTCGATATACCGGGCACATTTACCGAGCTGGAGTCCTCCCCTCCAATCATGACCGTCAAGAGGCCTTCTAATCAAATGCCAATCATTCCAGTTGCCAGCCGGCGTCATTTCCGAATACTCATAGGGAATCTCACCTTCCAAGATCTCACGACCCCTTACACAATTATTGTGAACCTTCCCACGTCAGTGATAGGGTCAGCTTCTCAGATTGTGCTCACGCACTCCAATGCCAAATCATTGGCATAGTCTATTATCCAAGGGGTCGTTCCCCCTTCCATATCCAACATTTTACAATCTTTGGGCACGGTCCCCTCTTTGTTGCTTCCAACTCCACCGGTGGAACTCCACACCCTTTCATTCAACTACATTCCAAGGGAGTTGCCACTGTCGCTTGAAACCCCGACGGAAGTCAACCCTCCAATCATTGAGAGCTGCTTAATCCCTCAGAGAAGAGCAAGACCATCTGCCCACTAGGCAAAATTTATAAGGAAGTACCTGAGGGTCAGAATGTCGATTCCCAAGCGGAAGCCTAAACGCCGGATAAGGCAAAAAACCAGGGGACCTCCATCTTTTTCATTCCCTTTCCAATCATCGTTTGTGCTTCTCAGCACCCTTCAGTGGGTTCTCCACATTCCCTCCCCACGAGAGGCATTTTATTTTCACCTTTTGTATAATCCTTGCTCTTACATTGGGCATCGCGCCCCTTTTTGTATTCCTCATTCTCCATCTCGTGCCCCACACGGCACATCTCCTCCTAGTGCCCCATGTGGCACATCTCCATTCAGTGCCCTACGTGGCACATCTCCATTCAGTGCCCCACACGACACATCTCCATCCCGTGCCCCACGTGGCACATCTCCATTCAGTGCCCCACATGGCGCGTCTCCATCCTGTGCCCCATGCAGCACGTCTCCATCCCGCGGCCTACGCTGCGCACCCTCCTTTTCGGCCCCTCGCGGCCCTCTTGTTTCCTTTTCTCCACCGGCTCATCCAGATTCTCTTCCTCTTTCAGGGCACCGTGCCCTCCTTCTTCTCCAAACCCCTCCAGCCTCGCCGGAGTCTCCAAAGTCTTTCCTCCACTTTCTCCTCTCCATTTTCAATCGGGTCCTTTGACCCTTCTCACATTGTTTTCGGGGCTTTAGTCCCCACACATTTTTTAATTAAAACAAAAAATGTAAATTCTTGTAGACTCCAAAGTCTTGCCCCAACACAGGGCATTCGTCCTCCCTTTTACCTTCCAAAAACTCGTATTATATTAAAAATCCAAAAAAATGAATATTCAAGCATTGTCATGTCGTCGCAACATTCAATTATGAAAACCCTGAGCCAGGGGTCCAAAATTCCCTCTCGGGTCATTAAAGTTTGCCCTTAGCTTGGGCACTTGCACACACTTCACAGCACCCTAAGCCAATTGTTCCGGTAGACACCGTCATAGCCACACCTGAAAGGCATAATTGTCTGTTTCTCCCCTCTTTCGGCCGAAGTATGAGTAGTAGAGGTAGTCTGGGCAAGGCAATCGACCCAAAAGCACCTCCTTCATAAGAAAATGTCTCCAAAATGGGCAAATCAAATGACCAAGAAAAATCAAGTCAAATGCATGTCAAGAGTGACAAAGTCCCCGCGGAGATCCAAATGGACCCGGCCATATGCATGCAAAAATCAAAATCAATCAAAGTCAATAGAGCATGGCAAAGAGTGGCAAAATCCCTACGGAGATCCAAATGGACCTGATCGTACGCATGTCCCTACAATCAATTGGTCATCACTCAAGATTCCAAAATAATTCAAAAGCCCCAGTGCTTAATGAGACTAAACCTTCTGACGATTGTGCCAAGGAAGGAAGTCAACATCCAACTCCTCAATACCCATACCAAGCTTACCTCCAAATTTTCTTCCCTTCTCCCTGCCAGACTTAGTCGCCTTTTCAGACGTGGCTTTGGTGGTCACACCATCAACCAAGTGCAATTAGCTCGTGGGCGCCACGTTAAAATGCACGCCCTACTCTGGGCATTCTTTAATGACACAGGAGGTAACAAAGACCCCTCGCCAGTTAATTTTTATAACCCTAATGTCGCCATGGCATGACATTATTCCAAAATTACAAAAAAATCAAATACTTTCAAAACCCACAAAAAATTGAATATTTTCAAAAATCAACAAAAATCCAAATACTTTCAAAATTCAACAAAAAATCAAAATACTTTTCAAAATCTAGAAAAATCAAATATTTTCAAAACAAAAAAAATTCAAATACTTTCAAAAATTCCAAAAAAAATCCCGATGGTATTGCATGGAAAGCACATTACCTCTTGTCTATGTCAGATCGCATCACTTCCTCCAATCATGGGTTCCTCCCATCCTGAACTCCAAACTCCTTGGCCAGAGATCACCTATCCTCATGGTCTAACAAACAAACAAACCAAAATGAGTTGTTTATTTAATGTTTTATTAATGCTCCAAGACATGCTATGAATGAATGATGTTTTTCCATGATGTTTGTTATCTTGGCTAATGAGTTTTGAGTGCAGAATTCAAGTTACCTCATCTGGCGCTACACCAGGCTGCTGTTGCCTTCACCATCCCTATCTGCATCTACTATATGTTATACCATTAGAGTACACCAAGGACCTTGTGGCTCTGAGGAATCTGGGATTTGAGTTCCCCTCTACCAAAAACAATGATTATCCCAGAGGATCCTTAGCCGCACGGATAGGCCGTTACGCTTGGCATGTGAGGACGACGGACCCATACATAAAACTCCGGTCCTGACTCACCGGCGTGACAATATTATCCTTGGTTATTTTCTACTCCTCTTTTAATCTTATTTTTCTTTTAGCCCAGCATACATGCATATTGAAATCACTGTGGAAATCCACCCTTCCAAGCCAATTTAAGGGCCATTCGGGCTCCAATTCCAAAGCAATCTGAAATATTCCATTCCGGGTTGAATACCCAACTCCCTTTTTTGTCGCCTCCTGGCCGATTTCCTTAAGAATCCTTTTGTTTGGACTCATCCATTTTATTTTCATTTCTCCCAGAGATCCACATGAGGCAATGGCAGACGCCCCCGACGGTGCAACCTAACGGATTGTGTCCTTAGGTACTTCCCCGACGCTGGAAGTTGATCTCTCCTTCTCTCCCCAAGATCCACCTGAGGCAGTGGCAGACGCCCCCGATGGTGAAACCTAACGGATTGTGTCCTTAGGTACTTTCCCGACGCTGGAAGTTGGTCTTTTCCTTTCTTGTCCTTTCCCTTTGTCCATGCATTTATTTCTTTAGGTCTTCTTCTTGGTGGTGACTTCCTTGGGTGTTGGTGAAAGACTCTCATCAGGTAGCAGTCCCCAATGATTATACGTGTATATTTTTCACCTTGGCGTCTACTTTTCAGTCCGCTCCACTGCACTCCACTTCGCTACGCTTCATTTCTTTTCATTCCATTTCACCTCATTTCACTCCATTACGTTTCACTTCGTGTTCCTTCGCTTCGCTCACCTATAAAGCAGACGCTAAGGCGTGGCAGTTGTAGACTCGCGAATTTGGCTCCACCGCGGGAGAATTTCATATTGCGCCATAATGCCACAAATGACCCTCATTTCCCCTTGAAAGAGAATTTTCCCCATCATTCTGGATCACCTCCATTCTTCCCCGGTGCTTCCCCTTCATTTCCGGAACCCCTCGGGTATTATAAGCATCAATTTCTTGTCGCGACGGGTCTTAAGGGAAGATCATACTGTCGCGATGGGTATGGAAACCGCGTTATTAAAGGCGTCCAGGATGCTGGATGCGATTCAGGATCTTATCGCGACGGCCATAACAGGTGCAACCTTAATGCGACGGCCTCTGAGGGCGCGATCATTAACGCATCGAGAAAACCGGACGTGTTTATCAGCACATTGGAGTCACATCTGGCATGACCTCCGCGATTTTAAAGTCAAAAGGCTATGCCCCGGAAGTCGCCACACTAGAGAGCCTACGCCGACAAATCGTCAGAAAATCCTGTAATCGCATCCTGCAACCCAGACGCGATTCAGAAAGGTCAAATCCAATTACCCTCTAGCAGACAAGCGCATTTATCAGCCGATTGCCTCGGAAATTGCCCTAAGGTTATCGTGTCGGCCGTGGCCGCCGCGTTTCAAGTCGCGGTAGCTATGGCAAACGCGATCCATATTCTTATCGCGGCTCCCTGACAGGGCGCGATTCAGAGACATGACGGTAATCATGAGCGTGTCTCATCCAAGTTGACCTTTTGAAACGTGGCCTGCCTCCCAGACGCGTTCAATTTCTTATCGCAGCGCCCACGTCCGACGCGATTCAAGTCGCGGCCTGCTGCCCGGACACGATTCAATTCATGATCACGGCTTCCTGTTTGGATGCGATTCAAGTTTTTACCCCAATAAATTGACCCCGAGGGTCATTTGTAGAGGGGGGTTCCAAGAAGCAGAGAAGCCCTGTTGGACCGGCGACCCGACGTCCTCCGTCCTCGCCTTCTTCCACGTGTACTGGAGCGGAGCAACGCGGGAGCTTCTTCCTCGTCTCTCTCTCCATCCTTCCAACCGGCAACGACCCGTCACGCCGCACCAACATTTGGGGAAGCACCTCCTCCCCTCTCTCTCTCTCTTTTATTTGCATTTCCACTCCCTCCGGGCCCCACGTGGCCCTCCTTTTCCTTTTACACACACATGCATGCATACACACACACACACCTACTTTAGGGGTTTAAAAACCACCATTCGGTGAGTCCTCCCCATTTTTATTCATTTTATTTATTCATTTGGGATTCGATGCTACACTTCTTATTTGACTAATCCCCTCTTTATTTTTCTGTCTTTTTCTTTGTCAGGGTAATAAATATGGAAAACGCCATCTACCGCGGCCGGCCGTGTTCGTAGAGGAAGAAAGGACCCACATCATCCCCCGCGCAATCTCCCCGCTAAAAAGGTATGCTCGCGATCACTTCTTCCACCTCGCACCCCTCGCCGTGCAATCTCCATTCGGTGCCCACGTACACCTGGCGATCATGATCTTTTTATTTTTCGTCATTTCTCACTCCATATCCACACACATCACCCCTCACATTTTTATTTTTATTTTTATCACCACCCACTTTGTGGGCCATTCTTTGTCCCCCCGTAAAAAAAGGGAGCAGAAAACATTACCTACAAGGGGGTGAATGGATTGCTAAATGCTCTTTTTGAAATAAAACTTGCCAATAAAAACGCTTAACAAAGAAACACTAAGATCGATAGTTAGTGTTAGTGAGAGTGAAGACAAACAAGCAAAAACACAAACAACATGAGATTTTTATCCTGGTTCAGACCTCCTATCTCAAGGAGTCCTACGTCCAATCCCCAAGCAACAACTTGGGATTTCACTAACCAAGGGTACTGTCCCCTTAAGGACTCTTACACATCCAACAACAGGTGGCCTTCTATTCTAAACCCGAAGAGGTATAAACCAACACCTGATGCAACATGTCTTCCTTCTTCAATGAAGGGAATAACAACCACCTGTTTCCTGTCGGTCTTCTCTTCACAACCGAAGAGGAACACACACAGAGAATGTGAGTAAAAGGCGAATGGCCCCTAGACCAAGCTTATAAGAGTTTGCTTGATCTGAGACTGTATCTGAGAGACAAAGATTTACAATAAGAAAACCTCTCCGAACTACACAAGCTCTCCAAAGACTAAGCAAATGAAAATCGGAGAGCTGAGAGCTAAAGGTTGTTTCGCTGAGAGGGATGAGCTCTTCTTGGTGATGCTCACAAGTGCTTGATGGATTCTATGTGTGTTGCTCAGTGTATCTCTTTGTGTATATTTTCATGGAGTCATCAGCCTTCTATATATCTTCTCTTGAAAATATAGCCGTTGAAGTGTCTGTTGTCTCTATGTTTGAAGCACGTTAGACTGTATGGTCCGAGGTGTGGAACAGGTAAGCCTGCAGTCATTAATGCTCTGGGAGACACTAACGCAAAGAGAAGATTCATCTAGATATCTTTCACTTCAGGTTATCCAACGTTGTAAGATATAGTACTGGCAAAAGAACCTGCATGTAATAAATACGAAAACGCAAACAGCTAGACTGTCTCTATGATGCCAGTCAATGTTAGAAGTCATGCTATAAGAATGTACACCAAAATAGAAATGCCATTCTGTCACCCTGACAAGTGTTTGCTATAGAAACACAGGTGTAGAATGCACACAGATATGTGACATACAGAGATGTGTACAATCACAATAAATGTTACATGGTGCAATATACAAAGATATACGTGGGAAAACTTGAACTCCACAGAGTTTTGAAAATATGTTTGAATAGTATGATTATTATCAAGCTTATCTGAGAAGATAATAATGAAATGCATGATAATTCATTCAAACCATAATCATTGTGAAAAGTGTTGTTGTATACGTGAAATCGATTTCATAATCATAATCCATACATAAATGAAATTTTATGTTGATGTGAATAATAAAATCGTTGTGTGAACAAATCGTTGTCCATGCAAATCGTTATTTAAGTAGAAGCAAATCGTTGTTTGAGCAAATCGTTCTTTGACTAAAAGCAAATCGTTGTTTGAGCAAATCGTTCTTTAACTAAAAGTAAATCATTGTTTGAGCAAATTGTTCTTTGACTAAAAGCAAATCGTTGTCCGATCAAATCGTTGTTTGAGTGAAAGCAAATCGTTTTTTTGACTAAAAGCAAATCGTTGTTCAAGTAAAAGAAAATCGTTGTTTGCTATTGATGCTGTAAGAGCAAGTGAGGGTTGACCGGAGTCAATCCTAATGGACCCAGAGGCGAAGACGAGTCGTTTGTCGACGAGGTTTGCCCAAGCTCCGGCCTGCAAAGACCACCGAGTCACCTCGGTGGGGAGACACTCCGACGCCCAAGTCAGACAAAAGAAAAAGGGGGAAGAGGGTTTTAATCCCACGAGTAGCCTACCTTGGTGTGGGGCGTCTCCTTTGTTTTTATAGGGGTGCCTCCACAAGGCAGGCTATTACCTGTTGCCTTAATCTGCATCTTCTCTTTCCTTGTTATGCTGAAGGGTGTTTCAAGGCAGGGGGCACGATCATCGGGTTCCCTCTGGATCGCAACTGGCGATTGCCAGCTACGAATGAGGAAGGTCTCGCGGCCCGAAATCCTTGAGGCCTTCCTTATTAAGCTTCCACGGTTAATGGGGGTAAGGCCAGCTGGACCTACCTCACGCGGCGACTGAGTGATTTTCGTCCGAGGACCCCCTCGTCGGCAGCACTGGGTGGTACAGTCCTGAAGGCGTCATCGGCGACAGTTGCTAGTATCATTGGCCCCCCGGGTTCTCGTCGGAGGAGCTACGAGATCTGAGGAGAAGCTCAGCAAGACCGACCTTTTTGTCTTGTTTCCTCGAC
This sequence comes from Colocasia esculenta, assembly GCA_014218235.1. Taxonomy (NCBI): domain Eukaryota; kingdom Viridiplantae; phylum Streptophyta; class Magnoliopsida; order Alismatales; family Araceae; genus Colocasia; species Colocasia esculenta. The sequence goes on along the minus strand of CM024755.1, from coordinate 13,073,853 downwards.
GATGCCCGTTGTACGCGCATACCGAGGTCGATCTCGTAATTCACCGGCGTCGACTTCGGGTACGTTTTCTGACAGGGTGCGCGGAGAATCGTGCGCTTTAATGGATGATTTGAGAGGGAGATCGACGCACGATCGCCTCGATCCTTTCGCTAGTGACGGCACTCCAAAGGGCGGCAAGCGTTACTGATCCAGGTGAACGGTTCTCGCCCGTTGGGCTTCTGACGCGTGGCGGCTCCTCGCCCGTTCGACTTCTTTGAATTGCCTTAGATCATTCGATCACATTTAAACCACTGCCCCTATAAATAGGCGGATCGTCGCGGAGAGGGGGTTACCTGCTTCTTTTCCAGAGGGTGCTCTTCGGCGACTGCGGAGCGTTCTTCCGACGTCGCGCCCTTTCCTCGTCGCCCTAGAACGTGTTGTTAGCCCAACCTTGCTTGCTCTCCTTCGAGGTAAGCGATGAGCCTAACACAGTCTCAGCCCTCTCACGAGGAGTCTTCCTCTAGGACAGATAGCGACGCCTCTTCCACCTATGACCCAAAGTCTGGCACCTTCGTCTATGGCCTAGTAGAGGAGGGTTTCCTTTTGAAAGTCCAACCTGGGAGATATGTTCCGCATACTCCTTCTGCTCATACCTCAGGGGACCGCCGTCAATGTCGAAGACGCTTGGTGTGAGATGAACTCCGAGTCCTTTAAGTGGATTAGGAAATGCTTGAGCCACTCTCTTTCAGCCGACGTCGTGTTTTTCTCCAATAAACGCTTTCGAGCCCACTACGTCCAGGAGGGTGGGGCGTGCATATATTCTGAGGCGATTCGCGCCGGTTTACGTTTTCCTTTCCACCCCTTCATCATAGCCTTGCTCTTCGAGTTTGGTGTTGCCCCTTCTCAACTAACGCCCAACTAGTGGCGGACGGTCGTCGGGTTCCTCGCCCTTTGTGTATCTGCCGGTGTGTCCCTGACGCTTTGCCTTTTCTTTTATTATTTTTCTGTAAAGCCATTTGGCGACTGGCTTTACTTCTCGGCTCGGGCGGGACGTCAGCTCCTTAGAAGCCTCCCGTCCTCTGTTCATGGATGGAAGAGGGACTTCGTTTTCCTGTATTCTCCCTCCGGCTGGCCTTTCCCGACCGAGTGGTCCAAGGTCAACGTCCGACGTAAGGCGTTTGGGCCCCCCAAGCTTAGCAAAGCCGAGCTCCTGGACTTTTCATACCTTCGGGAAGTGGAGAAACCTGACCTAGTCGAACCATTCGACGAGTTGCTCGAGCTGATTGCCGAAGGCTCATAAGGTCGTCGTCGCCTTGTCTTTATATTTTTCTTTTAAAATTCTTTGATGTTTTCTGACAGTTCAGTTGGCCCTTTTTACAGTGATGGCCGAGATGACCTCCCCGACGCGCAAGGTAAGGCCTGGCCCTTCACTAACCGACCTCACTCGGGCTCGGAGGGATCAGAAATGCCCTGGGAAGCACCCTCTGGAAGGGTCTGAGGCTCCTATTGTCGCCGCCAGGAAGGAGAAGGAGGGCAGCTCGGAGGCCACTGCCTCGCAGTTGGCTGTCGAAGAGAGGCCGACAAAGTGCCTCCATCCCTCAACGCCGTCTTCATCAGCAATGCCGTAGGAGCCAGCTCGGCTTAAAATAGACCTTGACCCGGTCATTTGGGGTCAAACATCAATCCCAGCGGAGCTGAAAGTGGAAGCTCTGGGGAAGTCCCCAAGGAGGCTGGTCGGCGAGTTCTACGCCACGGCTTTGGTGCAAATGTCAATCTTCGACGCCTTCGTGCATCGGGTCGAAGTGAAGCGTGAATCGTCGAACAAGCGTATAGCCGAGGCAGAGGCGGCTGTCGCGTCGGAAAAGTCCCTCCGACAGAGAGATGCCGAGGAGGCGAAGAAGACTGAGGGTGAGCTTAGGGCATCGCTGGAATCTGCGAACAAGGCCCTCAAGGCCGAGAAAGAGGCGCTCAAAGCTGTGATAGCAGATCTTGCCAACGATGTTGAGTCGTTCAGGCTATTTCGTGAGAAGATGACCCAGCTCCTGTCGGATGAGCGCGATGCGGCGATACAGGAGTATCGCTCCTCTGAGGAGCTCGCCGACGAAATAGCCAGACTATATCAGGAGGGCTACAATGACTGCCTTGCTCGCGTTGCGGAGCGATTCCCCGACCTCGATCTCTTGGTCGTTTGCGCGACAAAGGAGGATGCTAAGGAGGAGGCAACCGCTGTCGTTGTAGACGAGGCCATGTCTAAGGTGGCCGACGAGATTTACGTCGAAGCAGCTGAGAAGGTGGTGGCTGAGGGTCAGTGAGACTGGGAGAAGTTGTAGTCGGTTCGTCATTCTTTTATCTTTTGTCAGACATTGCACCGAGGTGCTTACTGGTTTTAGAATCATTTCCGTCTATTGAAACGACCTCGTTATGCGAAAAAGAGCTGACGCGACTACGTACAACTGTAGAGTGCCGAATTGACCTCGTTTATTCATAAGAGTGCGAGTGCGATCTCGTATAATGATAGAGTGCTATAGAGACCTTGTACAATGATAGAGTGCCGAAGCAACCTCGTTTATTCAGAAGAGTGCCGAAGCGACCTCGTACAATGATAGAGTGCCGAAGTGACCTCGCACAATGATAGGGTGCCAAAGCGACCTCGTACAATGATAGGGTGCCGAACCGACCTCGTACAATGACAGAATGCCGAAGCGACCTCGTACAATGATAGAGTGCCGAAGCGACCTCGTACAATGATAGAGTGCCAAAGTGACCTCGTACAATGATAGGGTGCCGAAGCGACCTCGTATAATGATAGAGTGCCGAAGCGACCTCGTTTATTCAGAAGAGTGCCACAACGACCTCGTACCACGGTCAAGCGTAATATTTTCTCAAGTGCTCGGCATTCGACGTCCTCGGAAGAGCAGCTCTGCCGAGGTCCTTGAGCCGGTAAGCGCCATGGCCGAGGTTCTCTGATACGTGATAGGGTCCCTCCCAGGCGGTTGACAGCTTCCCAATGGCCGACCTAGGGTCTGAAACCGATAGCTTCCTTAAGACCAAGCTGTCGGCATTGAATCTTCTCTCCTTGACATTCTTGTCAAAGCTCCTTTTTACGCTCCTCTGGTATGCCTCCATTCTTGCCGATGCCTTTCCTTGCTTTTCTTCGATCAGGTCCAGCTCGGTGCAAAAAGAAGATTCGTTCAACTCCTGACTGAAGCCGAGGACTCTCCCCGAGGGGGCGAGCATTTCTACTGGTGTAACGGCCTCTACTCCGAAAGCGAGGGCGTATGGGGATTCTTGCGTTGCTTCTCGCGGCGTTGTATGGTACGCCCACAAGACGTGGAGGAGCTCGTCCGCCCACCGACCCTTGTGGTTCTCCAACCTTTTCTTCAGACCATCCAAGATCGTCCGATTTGTAACCTCGGCAAGCCCATTGGACTGTGGGTGCGAGACCGAGGAGAATCGGTGATCCACCCCCAACGCCGAGCAGTTTCTGTGAAAGAGGGCGTTATCGAACTACCGGCCGTTGTTGATGACGATTATTCTAGGGATGCCAAACCTGCATATTACATTCTTCCAAACAAAACCCAAGGCGCTGGTGTCAGTAATTTTTGCCAGCGGCTCGGCCTCCACCCATTTGGTGAAATAGTCCACCGCCACTATGATGAATTTCCTTTGGCCGGTCACTGGCGGGAAGGGTCCGAGGATGTCCATACCCCATTGCACGAAAGACCACGGTGGAACCAGCGGCGTGAGCTCGGCTGGAGGTCGTCGGTCGAACCTGCCGAAAAGTTGACATTGATGGCATTTGTGAACATATCTCTCAGCATCCTTTAACATGGTGGGCTACCAATAGCCTTGTCATGTGATCCTTCTGACGAGAGATCGGGCACCTGCATGGCTTCCACACGTTCCTTCATGTACTTCGCTGATGATTTCCTCACTAAGACCAGAGGAAATGCACCGGAGGTGCGGGTAGCTGAACCCTTTTCTATATAGATCCTCACCGACAAGGAAGAATCTAGCTACTCGCCTCTTCATCTTGTCGGCTTCAATTCTGTCGTCGAGAAGTAGGCCGCTTTTGATGAACTCAATCAGGGGGGTCATCCAGGTTGTCGGGATGCTGGCGCACATTATTTCCTTGGCCGACGTGGATGGTTCGCTGAGCTCTTCAATTAGCACAGCTGATCGCCCCTCTGCTGACGACGATGCGAATTTGGACAACGCGTCGGCCTGAGAGTTTTCTGCTCGCGGGATCTTAAGCAGCTCGGCTGAATCGAACCTCGCGAGTAGCCTGTTGACCTCGGCCACGTACGATGCTAGCTTTGCCTCTTTTGCCTCAAACTCGCGCGCCACCTGGCTCACGACCAGTTGAGAGTCGCTGAAAACGGAGATCCTTCCCGCTCCGAGGGACTTTGCCCTTTTTAGCCCTGAGATTACAGCCTCATACTCGGCCACGTTATTAGAAGCTTCGAAGCCGAAATGAACTACATACCTTAAGATCAGCCCGTCGGGAGAGTGAAGGACCACTCCTGCGCCGCTTCCTTGGGAATTTGATGCTCCATCGACGAACACTTTCCAGCGATCGTTGCCCTCTTCTTCCTCCTCGGGCCTTCTCGTCATTCCTTCGGAGATGAAGTCTGCCAGAGCCTGTGCCTTTATCGCTACCCGTGGTTTGAAAGTGATGTCGAACTCCCCGAGCTCTATGGCCCACTTCGCCAACCTTCCTGATACCTCGGGTCAGATGAGGACTTGCTTTATGGGGACGTCGGTGAGGACGACGACTTTGTGTGCCTAAAAATATGGGCGTAGCCTTCTCGCTGCCATTACGAGAGCGTATGCAACCCTTTCGAGGTCGGTGTAATGCTGCTTGGCTCCTCGCAGTGCCTTGCTAGTGTAGTACACCAGAAGGTGGTTGCGGTTCTCTTCCCGTGCGAGCACTGAGCTAACGGAATGTGTTGTTGTCGACAGGTACAATAATAGGTCGTCCTCGACTACCGGCTTACTCAATGTTGGAACATGCGCCAGGTGTGTCTTGAGGTCGTCGAAAGCTTCCTGGCACTCCTTGGTCCACTCGAAGCGCCCTCTCCTCAGCACTTCGAAGAAGGGTCTACACCTTTTCGCCGACCTAGACATAAATCTGCTTAGAGAAGTGATCCTACCATTGAGCCGTTGTACCTCCTTAACCGTTCTCGGTGGTGTCATGTCCATGATGGACTGTATCTTGTCGGGGTTGACGTCAATTCCTCTGTTGGAGACGAGGTAGCCGAGGAATTTGCCTGCGCGCACTCCGAAGATGCACTTCTCGGGGTTGAGCTTCATCCTGAATCGCTTTAGCACCTCGAACGCCTCGGCCAGGTCTCAGATGTGATCCTCAACGCGTCGGATTTTCACCAGCATGTCGTCGATGTATATTTCCATTGTCTTCCCGATTTGTTCCTCGAATATTGTGTTGACGAGCCGCTGGTATGTTGCACCTGCATTCTTTAACCCAAATGGCATTCGAGTGAAGCAGAATAGACCTTTCTCTGTGATGAACGATGTCTTTTCCTCGTCGTCGGGCGCCATTCTGATTTGATGGTATCCTGAGTATGCGTCGAGGAAGCTAAGAAGCTCGTGCCCTGCTGTGGAGTCGACGAGCTAATCGATGCGAGGCAGGGGATAGCTATCCTTAGGGCAGGCTTTGTTCAGGTCGGTGAAGTCCACGCACATTCTCCACTTCCCATTAGCCTTGCGTACGAGGACGACGTTGGCGACCCATTCGGGGTAGAATGTGTCTCTGATGGTCCCTGCTCGCAGGTATTTTGCTGTGTTGTCGTCAACTGCCTTTTGTCAGTCCGCTGACAACGACCTCTTCTTTTGACGGACTGGTCTTGCCTTGACTCTCACGTTCAGATGGTGCTGGATTATATTGGGGTCGATGCCGGTGAGGTCGTCGTCTGACCAGGCGAAGACGACGACATTTTTCCTGAGGAAATCGACGATTGCCTCGTCCAAGTCCCCAAGCTCGCAGCCGACCACCAGCTTCCTGCCAGCGACCTCTATAAGCTTGGTTTGATCAGCTGGTTCATGTCTTGCAACATTTTCATCAGAAGAGGGTAAATACTCAGTAATTGCTGGCGCTTTTGCTTTTATTGAATTAACATAACATCTCCTGGCCTCGGTCTGGTTTCCCACGACCTTGCCAATCCCTTCAGGGGTCGGGAACTTTAATTTCTGGTGATAGGTTGAGGGTACCCCTCCCAACTTTCCAAGAGGCCCCGACCGAAGATAGCGTTGTATGCCGACTTCACTTTTACCACAAGGAAGTCGGCCTCAACGGTTACTTGCCGAGGTCGGGTGCCTAGATTGACTTTTAGTTTTATTGACCCTTCGGCGTTGACGGGCGCCCCGTTAAAACCGAAAAGGGGGGTCGCAACCGCTTTGAGGTCGGCGCTTAGGTTGGTCGTTTTTACAAAACAGTCATAAAACAAGACATCGGGGGCCGCCCCATTATCTATAAGGATACGATGTACATCATACCCATCGACGTCGGCATGGATTACCAGCGCGTCATCATGGGGAAGACTAACTCCGACCACATCTGCGTCGGAGAAGGTGATGATGTCTCCTTCTTTGAGACACGGCTTGCTCGTCTTACCACCCGTGGCCGCCGCGTAGGCTTTCCGCTTTCTCCCACTATCACCGCCACCCGTCGGGCCTCCTGACAGGACCAGGATGGCTCCTTTGCCCCTGTGCACCTCTCGGTCGTCCTCGGGAGTGCACTCCTTTGTGCGGCCGTCGACAACGTCTTTGCCGATAAGTCCCCTCTTCAGCATCTCGGCGATCTTCATCTTTAAGCTTCTACACTGGTCGGTGAGATGGCCATACCCTCTGTGATACTCACAATACAGGTCGGCTCCTCTGCCTGTCGGTGGCCTTGCCATGGGCTCGGGATGCTTGAATTCTAGCAACTTCTTGATAATGGGAAGGATCTCGGAGGGTAACCTCCCGAAGCAGGGCAGGTCCCTGACGCGTCAGTATTCGTCGGGGTGACTATCTGTCTCTGTGCGACGGTCCGCCTCTCGTCGATCTGCATCCCGCCGCTTCTCACCGTGCATCTCCTCTCTTTTTGGCTTCTTTGAACTATGCTCCGAGCTCGTAGCTCCCTGCTCGGGTGACCGGTCGAGCCGCCCCGCGGTGCCGAGTGTCGACTCTAGCCATACATACTTCTGCATTCTGGAAAGCAGGTCGGAGAGGCTCACCGGGGGTTTCTTAGCGATGGATGCAACGAACGGAGCATTTAATCACACCCTCGTCAGAATGTTGACCACCGTCCTCAGGTCTAAATCCACCACTTTCATCACTTCTAGCTGGAACCTTTTCGCAAAATCTCGAAACATCTCCCCCTCCTTCTGCGAGAGGAGCCAAAGGTCGTCGGTGCACAGTGAGTGTTGCACTGTGTTGTAGAAGTGGTCCAGGAACCACTGTGCTAGATCGGCGAAACCAGCTGCCGATCGGGAGGGGAGTGACTTGAACCATTGCAGCACTGCATCATCCAGGGTTGACATAAAAGCACGACATTTTAATGCATCATTAATATTTACCATTTCTACTTATCCCTAGAAGTGGTCAAGGTGATGAACATGGTTCGTTGTTCCATTATAGCACCTGAACTTTGGCAGTTGCAACTTGTCTGGTACGGGTGCCGACGTGATCTCCTCGACGAAGGGAGAGGTAGCCAAGAGTGTTGCCACCGAGGGGGTGCGCGTACCTCGCTGTAGCGCCTCAATCTTCCTGTTCATTTCATGCAGATCATCTTTCCACCAAGGGTCAACAGCTCGAACATTTTCCAGTGCGGGGGTGGACTCGGCCGAAAGTGATCGACGACAACGTCGGTTTTTGCAGTGGGCTCCCCTTGGACAGCTGGGATCGTCGGTGGCGGGGCTTCGACCTGCAGGAGTCCTTGCGCTACTATGACCGATGGGGGACGCTAATCACCGACGCGGCTGGCTGACACAGCAGGTTGCGCATACCTGGGGTCAGCGTTCCCCTGCCGAACATCTGCCGCCTAGGTTGCTGGCTATACCATAGCTTCATGGTGCTCCGGGGGCGCCTGCCGATCTTGCTCCATTCTCAACAACACTTGCTGCAGGTTCGCAAGCATCTGCTCCACTTGATCCAGGCATGATGATGTAGTCAAGCCTTGCTCTCCCGCTCCTAAATTGTCGCCCGCCACCTCTTCTACTACGGTGGTGGGGGGCATCTCATCGCCAGACGAACGAGCGATCGCCTTTGCCTTGGGTGCCATGAGACGTGACTTTTTGCTCGAAGCAAGTTTCCCACAGACGACACCAAATGATGTTGTAAGAGCAAGTGAGGGTTGATCGGAGTCAATCCTAATGGACCCAGAGGCGAAGATGAGTCGTTTGTCGGCGAGGTTTGCCCAAGCTCCGGCCTGCAAAGACCACCGAGTCACCTCGGTGGGGAGACACTCCGACGCCCAAGTCAGACAAAAGAAAAAGGGGGAAGAGGGTTTTAATGCCACCAGTAGCCTACCTTGGTGTGGGGCGACTCATTTGTTTTTATAGGGGTGCCTCTGCAAGGCAGGCTTTTACCTGTTGCCTTAATCTGCATCTTCTCTTTCCTTGTTATGCTGAAGGGTGTTTCAAGGCAGGGGGCACGATCATCGGGTGCTCTCTGGATCGCAACTGGAGATTGCCAGCTACGAATGAGGAAGGTCTCGCGGCCCGAGATCCTTGAGGCCTTCCTTATTAAGCTTCCACAGTTAATGGGGGTAAGGCCAGCTGGACCTACCTCGCACGGCGACTGAGTGATTTTCATCCGAGGACCCCCTCATCGGCAGCACTGGGTGGTAGAGTCCAGAAGGCGTCGTCGGCGACAGTTGCCAGTATCAGCTATCAAATCGTTGTTTAAGTTAAGGCGAATCGTTGTTTCGACCAAATCATTGTTGAAGTGATAGCGAATTGTTACAACGATCAAATCGTTGTGTAACTTACCGAATCGTTACAGCGATCAAATCGTTGTGTAACTTACCGAATCGTTATAGCAATCAAATCGTTGTGTAACTTACCGAATCTTTACAACAATCAAATCATTGTTTTAACTTATCGAATCGTTAAAACGATCAAATCGTTGTTTTAAATTATCGAATTGTTACAACAATCAAATCGTTGTTTTAACTTATCGAATCGTTACAGCGATCAAATCGTTGTTTAACTTATCGAATTGTTATAGCGATCAAACTTATCAAATCGTTGTTTTAAGTGACTTGTGAAATCGATAAAGCTACCGAATCATTATTTTACTTATAAAACCGATGTTCTATCAAGGAAATCAATGTGTACTTAGAATGAATGCTTTAAACTGTAAATAACAATGTGTGAGGATAACTTACAGATTTTGCTTGACTAATTTCCTGTGGATGAACTTCAGAAAAGATTGTTAGAAAATATGTGTTAAGGTTTTGTTAATCACAAAAAATTACATATTATAAATAAAATTACATGGGGATGGACTGATCATCAAGGCCACCAAAATGTTCTTTTCATATCTTGGTACATCTTGGTTGCACCGGTGGATTGTGTAAGTCTTGTGAGCTTCATCCATCAGCTTCCTCTTTAGTTCTTCATTGTTAGGCACACAGGTCCTGCCATGAAATAATAATCTTCCATCTTCGGTGATGGAGAAGTCTGGTCTATCTGCTATAGTTTCCCTGACACGGATTAGAAATAGGTTGTTTACTTGTTGATCTCTGATCTCGATAAACATGTCGAGTTGTGCCCTGAGATTAGCAACCAGTAATTAGTCTCTCCTTTGTTCAATATTTATGTCTAATCTAACGAATTGTTCCAATAACTGCATCTCGCCCATAACTAGACGAGATAAGGATGACATATGCTTCCTACTAAGTGCATCAGCTACATCATTTCCCTTACCAGGATGATATTGAATGTTGAAATCAAAGTCTTGGAGATACTCCAACCATATTCTCTGTCTCATGTTGAGCTCCTTCTGAGAGAATAATTACTTCAGGCTCATGTGATCTGAATAAACAATGAATTGCTCTCCGTATAGATAATGTCTCCAAATCTTGAGTTCAAAGACAATTGTTGTCAGTTCTAGGTCATGAACAGGGTACTTGACCTCATGAGACTTCATTTGTCTTGATGAATAGGCTATCACCTTTTCATGCTGCATCAATACACAGACTGATTCCAGATGCATCAGTATAGATTGAGAATCCTTCACCCTCAACAGATAAGGCGAGGATAGGCGTAAATGTCAAATATTTCTTTAGTGTCTAAAAGCTCTTCTCACATTCCTTGCTCCTGACATAAGGTTCTCCTTTCGCGTAAGGCGAGTAAGGGGTACAATAATCTTTGAGAAGTCCGTAATGAACAGCCTATAATAGCTGGCTAGTCCCAAAAAGCTTCTAATTTTCGTGACATTGGAAGGTCTCTCCCAGTTGAGTATAGCTTCGACCTTAGAGGGATCAACAACTATACCATCCTTGGATATGACATGGCCTAGAAATGAAACTTCCTCGATCCAAAACTCACACTTTCTCAATTTTACATAGAGCTTGTTGTCATGCAAGATCTGCAGAGCAATCCTCAGATGCTCCTCATGCTCTTCTTTGGTCTTGGAATATATAAGAATATAATTAATAAACAGCACGACGAATTTGTCGAGGTATGGCCGATAGATGATGTTCATCAATTGCATGAAAGCTGCAGGAGTATTTGTTAGACCAAAAGGCATAACGATGAATTCATAATGTCCATACCTGCTCCTGAAAGTCGTCTTATAAATATCTGCATCCTTGATTCTCATCTGATGATATCCCGATCTAAGGTCAATCTTAGAAAAATACTTAGCTCTAGATATTTGACCAAATACTTCATCGACGCGGGGCAGAGGGTATTTGTTCTTGATAGTCAGCTGGTTCAACTGCTTGTAGTCAATGCATAATCTCATGGATCTGTCCTTCTTCTTGACAAATAGAATGGGTGCTCCCCATGGGGAAGTACTCGGTCTGATAAAGCCTTTCTCCAACAATTCCATCAATTGCTCCTTCAGTTCCTTCAACTCGGCAGGAGACATTCTATAAGGTTGACGTGACACCGGTGTAGCTCTAGGAATCAGATCGATCACACCTCATTCAGGTGGAATGCCTGACAGCTCATTGAGGAAAACCTCGAAGTAGTCTTGCACTACGTGTATCTCTACTACCTTGGGTGCTTTCTTCTCAACAACTATGGCGGCAAGGAATGCCACACATCCTTTCCTAATCATGCCTTGTGCCCGAATAGTAGATGAAATGTTGCGGAAAAACAGCTATGAAGAAATCTAGAGGGGGGGTTGAATAGATTTCACTGAATTCAAATTTTACTCAATTAGAAACTAAAGAAATTAATATGAAGCTTAGATCTAAGACTTAAGCACAATTCTGAACAGTTTAGATTGATCAAATGATGTGATAGCAGCAAGCCTACCAAAACATCTAACGCACAAGCACTCAAACCACAATGGCACAAGGATTTAGGGTGGTTCGGATTACACAATTGTGTATCCTACATCCACCATCCACACACACACACAAAGTGGATTATGTCGCCAGTTCAAAATAGGTCACACTACAACACACACAATCTGAGATGATAGAGATCTCAGATCTGAACACACATGTGAAATTGAGCACAATAATTGTTCCAATTTCACAAAACACACACTAGGAATTGAGTTTGAAGTAAGGAACCAGACAGAACACTTGAATTGCAAATTGAAGAAGTCTGGTTCGATTCCCCCTGTTATGCTTCCAGATGAGAGTTCAGATCTCCAGCTTTAGCTCCAGGATGTAGACTCTGGAATCTCAGAATGCCACTTAAGATTGACCAGCCAAGGTGCTTGGATCTCCCAATTCTTCAGATCTGGACGCAATTCTTCAGGATGAAGTCTCTCTCTGAAATCGCCTTCTGCTTCTGGGAGTTGAGAGAACTGAGGTGTGTGTCCCCCAAAAGATGAGTGGATGATGGGCATTTATAGTCCAATGTGTCCATGAAATGCCTTGGAATTTGGGGGCACAAAAATTCCCGCTCAAAAGCCTTCAACCAAAATCATCCACGTGTCTTTAAACTCAGATCTGGAAAAATAGTCGAAGTGTGTCGACACAACATGAGATATGTGTCGACACATGTTCTTGGCTTTGTGTCCTGGCAGATTTGACAGATGAGTTGTGTCGACACACTTTGCACTTGTGTCGACACACTTTCCACTGGCTGCAAAACAAGCTTCTGGAGGGACAGGAAGTGTCGACACACAATCATCCTGTGTCGACACCACTGGCACTTAAGTTCTCTGACTGCTTCCTGGATACATAAGATGTGTCGACACACAATCAACTTGTGTCAACACCACTGGAACTTTCATACTTCACTATTTACTGGATGCATGGGATGTGTCGACATAACTAGCTTGCTTTCATGATTATTTGCTCTGAGATTGAGTCATGTTTCGACACACTATCTGAATTGTGTCGACACCACTGTCATCATATGAACAATTCTATGAGCTACACATGGAAAATAATGTTAGATATAATTGAAGCATGATTTCCACATTTGTATGGATCATAGTTGAACATCATCAAAACAAGAGATCCAACAATCTCCCCCTTTTTGATGATGGCAACTATGATTCATTGATCATTTTTGTTTACTCAAACATGATGTTTTAAGGCAGCCATGTACATCATTCCATTGCATACAAAAACGACAATTGCATCACAAATTCACATCATATCAAGAGCAAACATATCATTCAATTGTCAAATCCCAAAATGAGCAAACATAACATTCAATATTTAAGCCAAACCATTAACCAGAACTAAACAGAAATAAAGTAGCACCCATTACACCCTTCTCCCCCTTTGACATCATCAAAAGAACAAGATCATCATGGAGATGAAGGAGGAGGAGGAGATAACTTGTCCTCAATACTCTTCAGTTAGGCTTCCAAAGCACCCAAATTAGTCCTCAGCTGGAATTGCATAGTAGTGAGTCTGGTATCCAGTAACTCTTCCATTTTCTAGAGGTTTTCTGAAATATGTGCTTGGAGTTGAGTGAAGCCCTGAGACATGGGAGGAGTAGCAGATGATGAACTAGCAGTATTGCCTGTCTACCATATATTTCCAAAATCAGTTCTGAGATTTGCAATCTCCTGATCAATATGTGTTGTATGTGCCTTCATATGTTCCATATCTTCAACAAAATGTGCAAAGGACAGTCTACATTTTGACACTTGAACTACAGCATCTTGTCTAGTTTGAATGCTCTGTTGGGTATGCTCAAGAATATTTGAAAGTATAGCTTGCAAATCAAATTGAAGACACTGTAGTTTAGTGGAAGCATCACCCAGAGTGCCAACAAGTCTGTTAAATCTTCTTGTAGCATGCTCAGCCATCTCTTGTTGTCTCAAAAATTGACTGTTCACTGTGTTCTCTAGCCTTTGAATTCTGAGCTCAAAATTAGCAGACATTTCTCTCATAGAGAAATTCAAATTTTCAAACTGAACTTGAAGGAATTTGTAAAGTTTTGGAGGAATAGATGATCCACCAGATGAAGTGGATGCTGAGCTATGATGTTGCTGGAAGAAATTGGAAGGAACAAGCAAATGTTGAAGAGTTGGAGAGGCTTGAGGAGTGGGTGGTACTGGCATATCTTGTGGGATATCAAGTTCAACATGTGGTTGTTCCACTGGATCAACCTGAGGAATTTCTACATCTAGAACATGCTCTTCTTTTAAATTTTTTGCTGGTTGATCCACAATAGGCCATCTAGTCACTTGATCTCCTTCAATTCTGAACTTCATAAATTTCTTCAGATGGTGCAAATAGTAGATGTTGTTCTGAGGTATCTTCTGCACTTTCTCATTTAGAAAAGAGACTCCAAAATGCTCAAAGACAGCAGTCAAATGAGCAGCATAAGGCAGAGATCTGTGAAGCTCTTTCCTAATTGTCTCAGACATAATTTGAGGCAAGATCAAAACCAAGTTTACTTTGATATTCTTCTTCATGCAGTACAAAACAAACCTCTGAATGTCAATAAGCCTATTTCTACCACCACCTTGAGGAGTGATAATGGTGGTAAAGACATGATGCACTAGTCTAAGCAGAGGAGGGAAAGTGTTGGCATTGAAGCTAGTGACATTGGTCTGTTTGGAATTTTTCTTGTCATGAGGGAGTCCAGTGAGAAGAGTAAATGTCTCATGAAGATCAAATTGATAGGTGCAATAATCTTCAACAGAATCAGGTATGTGAAATAATTGAGATATCAATGCTGGAGAAAGAAGAATCTTAACACCCTTAACTTCAGACTTAAAACCTTCTTTTGTATCCTCAACATTCTAAAAAAAACTCTTGAACTATTTGAGGATAAAAAATTCTGAACTCAGAGATGAACTTTAGCCAGCCTTGAAATTCAAAGTAAGGTTCAAATTCAGGAAATACATTTGCAAGATCTTGATCAGAGAGATCAACAGCCCTAGGTTTCAAAATAGACCTTCCTTTAGTGACAGGTTTAGAAGGTGTTGTCACTGGAGACATAGATGTGTCAGAAGAGGACTCTTCTAACAACTGTCGTTTAGGGTTTGGAGAAGGAGTACCATCAGAAGATGAAGCATCTTCATCTGAAGAGTTGGAGTCATGAAGAACCTTCCTCTTAGGATATCTAGATGGCATGGGAGACTTGCTTTTGCTTTGTGGGGTTGATCTGTCCCACTTGGAGGGTGTGCCAGAATGACCAGAATCAGACTTTCTCTTAGACGGATCATGGCGAAACTTGCTTCTCCTCTCTGCTGGTGGTTCCTCGATAACCACACATTTTGCAGCTGCCCTGGACTTGGCTCGACACTTTGGAGTCTGCTTAGGTGCCATGGATGCTTGAGAAGAAAGGAGATGGAGAAGCCTAGAGGATGGATGAAGAACCCTGGAGAATGCAGAGGATTGTTTCCAAGGTTGTGGGAGAAGAGGGAAGTTTGAAAGGTTGGGAAAAACTGAAAGGTAGGGTCGACCTAGAAGTGAGTGCACTTAAAAATAGGATCGACACAAAAAGAGAGGTGATAAGATGAACCTCGGTCAATTTATCCCAAACCGGAACCAGTGCATGGGTCCAATTGTGTCGACATATGGAGGATGTGTGTCGACCTGACAACATGTTGTGTCGACCCATGAACAAATATGTGTCGACCTGAGAGCAGACTGAGTCGACACAAGATGAATGTGTGTCGACCTGAGTTGACAAAAAATGTTGAATTTTAGAAAATGATGAGAAGGAAAGTCTTTATTAAGATAAAAAGAATCTAAAACCAATTATTCAAGAATTTTTAACATGTTAATGATTTCACATACAAATTCTCATCATCACGCCTTGGCAAATTTACTGGTTTGAGGAATACCATACAAGATTTGATCATTAAGTAATTCTGAAACACCTGGATTACAACTTAATTGAATTAAAATATTCTCTTCAGACAAATTCATTCTTTTAAACCTTACTAAACCAAAGTAAGGTGATTTCTTCAAGATAAATGCAATTAGTATTGAAGTTAAACACCCTTAAAAGATCTGAATTAGGCAATAAATTGTTCATTTTGTTTGATTATTTTTTCTTGAAATTGAAGCAATGAGTATTCAAATATAGTAAATCTTTTTCACTCAAGTACACATGTTTTTCATACACCAGAGTCCCTGGTTACTGAAGATTTACTAATTATCCTGCTTCAAGAGGTTAATGAAAATCTTTTGACATGGAAATATACGTTTATCAGACGTCAATATTTCTAGTTACTCAGTTAACATTGATCTTACATATTTTTTATTTAACCCCTTAGAACAAAGATAGCATGACACCTCATGACATACATAGCTCATCACTTTTTGTGAAGGTGTGCAGTTTCTCAGTGTATATGCCATTGCTCTGCCAGAAAACAACTTGTTTTAATGAACATAAAGAAATTAAGACCACTTTAACCTTCATCAAACTCAAAAGAAATGTGTAAGGACAATACTGAATTGAACATTTTTTTCAACCAAAGAAATCAAATTACTTTAGGATTTCAGAAAATAAAAGAATGTTGACTTGAAGAATATGTTAAGACTATTAAGTATGTATTCCTAGTTATTTTTAGAAGAATTAATGATCATTTCATGAATTACATATTTATCAAATCACTAAATTGGTTCTAGTTTGATGAGAGAAAAAATAGTGAAGCCTTTAGCTCCTTCTAAATTATTGACCTGATCAATCTTTATCAAATAATAAAGAAATTCCTTCTTCAATCATGGAATTTATAGGAAGTTAAATGAAATGGATGTGGCTCAAATTGAAAGATTTGAAAATGGTATTGAAGAGATGTATTGACATAGAAATGGATGTGTGTTGACACAGAATCTGTGAAAAGATCACTCACCACTGAGGAACAATGATCTAGTGTCGACACTACACTGGATGTGTGTTGACCTGACAGCATTACAGATACTCACATTTCCTCAACAAATCTGATCAAACACAGCAGCTTGTTCTCAATTACTTCATGTGCAAATCTGATACTTTTGAAATCTTCTTTCACAACTCACTTTCACTGCTCAAATAATAATGCTCCCCCTCAAAATGTGCATTAATGAAACAAATGGTATTCAAAGATGTACAATCAATTCAGCATTCAGTCAAGCATGATCAACATGAGAGATATGAACATTAACAAACATACATGTTTCAAACACAACCAATTTTAATTTTTTTTTTAAATAATGACTCTTACACAAGGAAGATCATTGGTACTTGGCGGAGGTTATTCCTCACACATAATGATAGTTTCCAGACAAGCCTGACTTGTCTTTCCATAGTTTACCATTTGATATACCAATTTGATCTTTGCATAAGAGTCCCAATTGATTTCAGTTTTTATTGCATGTTGCAAATTCCAAGTTCTCTTCTCAATGATGTGAATCTTTCTTCTGCCAATGGTTTTGTAAAAATGTCAGCAATTTGTTTTTCAGTAGGAATGAATTCCAGTTCAATATTCTTGTTTGCAACTTCATCCCTAAGAAAATGATGTCTGATTTTAATATATTTTGTCCTAGAATGTTGAATTTGATTTTTGGAGAGAGTAATGGCACTAGTATTGTCACACATGATAGATGAACATCTAATATCAATATTGTAGTCAAGTAATTGACTTTTGATCCACAACACTTGAGCTGCACAACTCCCTGCAGCAACATATTCTGCTTCTGCAGTAGAGAGTGCAACTGAGTGTTGCTTTTTGGATGCCCATGTTACCATGCAATTTCCCAATAATTGACAATAATCAATAGTACTCTTTCTATCAAGTTTACAACCAGCATAGTCAGCATCAGAATACGAAATTAAATCAGTATGACAATCATCTGGGTACCATAAACCCAATTCACATGTACCACAGAGATATCTAAAAATTCTCTTAACAGCAAGCAAGTGACTTTCATTGGGACTAGACTGAAATCTAGCACAAAGACAAACACTAAACTGAATATCAGGTCTGCTTGCAGTAAGGTATAAAAGAGATCCAATCATACCTCTGTATTATTTTGCATCAACAATTTTACCTTTTTCATCACTGTCTAACTTGATGCTTGTACTCATGGGAGTGGATGCTGGCTTGGCTTGTTCAAAATGAAAATTTTTCAGCAACCCTTTGACATATTTTGCTTGGTTGATGAAAAATCCATCTTCAAGTTGTTTGACCTGCAAACCGAGAAAAAATTGTAATTCTCCTATAAGACTCATTTCAAATTCACTGTGCATGTGATTTGAAAATTCTTCACACAGTGAAGGATTGGTGGAATCAAAAATGATATCATCCACATAAACCTAAACTACAATAATGTGATTGTGGACAGATTTTGTGAAAAGAGTTTGATCCACCTTACCTCTGGAATAATTTTTACTAACCAGAAAACTGCTCAGCCTGTCATACCATGCTCCTGGGTCCTATTTCAATCCATAAAGAGCTTTGTGCAGTTTATAAACATGGTTAGGTTTATTATGATCTTCAAATCCAGGTGGTTGTGCAACAAATACTTCTTCTTTGATATAACCATTCAGAAAAGCAGTTTTCACATCCATTTGAAACAATTTGAAAATTTTTGAACATGGATATGCCAATAAAATCCTTACAGCTTCCAATCTAGCTACTGGTGCAAAAGATTCTTCAAAATCTACCCCAAACTTTTGATTGTATCATTTTGCTACCAATCTAGCTTTATTTCTTACAACTTTTCCTTGCTCATTCAGTTTATTCCTAAATACCCACCTAGTTCCAATTATTGAGTTTTCAGGATTCCTAGGAACTAGACTCCAAACATTATTCCTTTTGAATTGATTTAATTCATCATGCATTGCCTCTACCCAAGAATCATCTTTTAAGGCTTCTTCAATGTTTTTAGGTTCCACTTGAGATATAAAAGTCATTTGGTCTTGTTCAATGATATTTTTGAAATGAAACCTAGTATGAACTCTATCATTGACATTACCTACAACATTCTCAAGTGGATGATCTTTGGAATACTTGAAGTTACCACTTGTCACTGTACTGACTTGATCTGGTGTCGACTTGATGCGTTGTTGAGTCGACACATTTTGTTCAGGAAATTCTTCATTCTCTAGTGGTTGATCTGATTCTTTTAAAAGGATATCAGCATCTTCTTCTTGGTTCCTGCAAGAATTATGGTCATTAGGTTTTTCACAGTTTTCATCAAAGATAACATGTGGAGTTTCCTCCACAGTTCTTGATTCACTATTAAACACCCTATATGACCTTGAGTTTTCAGAATACCCTAGAAGAATGCCTACATCACTTTTCTTTTCAAATTTATCTAGATCATGTTTGTCATTATTATGAATGAAGACTTTGCTTCCAAAGACTCTAAAATAGGCAATGTGATGTTTCTTACCTTTTAAGAGTTCATAGGAAGTTATCTTAAGGACTGGTCTTACCATGACTCTGTTGAGAATATAGCATGAAGTGTTGACAACTTCTGCCCAAAAGCTCCTTGGAAGCTAACTTTCAATCAATAAAGTTCGGGCCATCTCCACCAATGTCCTATTTTTCCTTTCTACAATTCTATTCTGTTCAGGAGTCCTTGTGGAAGCAAATCTGTGATCAATTCTTTTTTCTCTGTAAAAATCAAAAAACAAATTATTGTCAAATTCTCCTTCATGATCAGTGAGTATGGAGTAGATTTTATTTGTTTTTCCATTTCAATTTTATTAACGAAATTCTGAAAGTTTTCAATTGTGTCACTCTTGTGAGACAGAAAAAACATCCAGGTAAACCTAGAAAAATCATCAACAATCACAAACCCAAATCTATGTCCACTAAGATTGAGTGTTCTAGTAGGACCAAATAAATCCATATGCAACAATTCAAAGGGTTTGGAAGTTATTAAAGATGCAACAAACTTGAATGATTTTCTAGTTTGTTTACCTTGAGCACATGTAGAACAAACAATTTCATTTTTCTTTTTCTTCATTGTAGGTAAACCATTCATAAGAGCATATCTCATCAATTTATTCAAAACATTCTCACTAGCATGACCTAGCCTACGATGCCACAATTAAAATAGATCATGCTGGCTAGCAACTAAACAAAGATTTTCATGTTGATGTTCATTCAGGTCAACTAGATAAACATTGTTAATTCTTTGACCAAGAAATTTTATTTTTTCAGAATCCCTTTCAACAATTTCACATGATTCAGAACTAAACATTATCTTAAGGCATTTGTCACAAAGTTGACTGATGCTCAGTAAGTTATAATGAAGGCCTTCAACTAACAAGATATTTTCAATAGAGCTTGAAGGATTCTTACCAACTTTTCCAGTTCCAATGATTTGACCTTTGTTTTTACCTCCAAAGATCACTTATCCACCATCTTTCTCAGTTAATGAAGAAAAAATTTTCCTATCTCCAGTCATATGTCTTGAATAGCCACTGTCAAGGTATCGCTCTTGTGGGCTCACTACAAGAAAAGTAGTATATGTAGACGGCTATAAATCACAGCTATCTACAAATAGTAACATTTGTAGACGGCTATTTTTAGCCATCTACATATGTAACATATGTAGACGGCTAACATAAATCGTCTACATATCCCATAACATATGTAGACGGCTACAAATAGCCGTCTACATAAGCAACCTATGTAGACGACTTTTGAAAGTCGTCTACATATGTCTACATAAGCAACCTATGTAGACGACTTTTGAAAGTCGTCTACATATGTTACATATGTAGACGGCGATTGCAGTTGTCTACATATGTTTTGTACACTGCTCAAATACGTCGTCTACAAATGTTTGATATATAGACGACGTAAAGAAGCCGTCTACATATCAAACATACGTAGACGGCTTGAAGTCGTCTACATATATATTTTGAAAGTCATATTAATTTTATATTTAAACAATATTCAATTAAGATAAATTTTTAAACATAAATTAATTAGATGATGATACATTTTTTGTTAATTTTAATTTAATTTTTTTAAATAAAATTTTGTCAAATAAATTTTTTACTTTTACATAATATTTTATCAATATTTACGTATATCCATACATCTATATATATGTAGTATCTATACCGATATATATATATATGACTCAAATTTACAAGATTTAAGAGTACGAAGTTAAAAATGTCATTAACGAAGTATATGAGGAAGAACAATTTGAAGAAGATGATATCGAATCTATATCTATGTATCTATGTATCTATATATCTTTGTATCTATGTATATCTATGTCTACACATCTATAGATCTATGTATAACATCTATATCTATGTAAATTTTTGTATAATATATATATATATATATATATGTATGTATCTATATATCTATGTATACTATATATATAAATGAATAAATATTTATTTATAAATTATATATCTATGTTATATAAATATATTATATATTTATATTCTATGTATCTATATATCTATGTATATATATGTATATTCTATGTATATCTATGTCTATGTATCTATGTTATATATATAAATATATATTCTATGTATGTATGTAGATCTATGTTATCAATGTATATCTATATCCATATATAAATATTTATCTTTTTTATTTATATATAATTTATGTATAGTTATATATCTATATCTATAAATAGGTATAATTAATTCACTGTGTATGTTATCTCTCTCTCTCTCTCTCTCTCTCTCTCTCTCTCTCTTAGATGTCTCCCCACCCTTCAATGTTCATGTTGCCCCTCTCCTCTGCTTGAGGGCCTCGTCACGAGAGATGACGCAGACGTCCGTGACTCGGGCACCCTCCTCGCTTTTCTCTCTGGCATTCAACAATGCCTGCATCACCCCCACTCGCCCTCATAATGATCTAAAAATTATGAAATTGAATTAATCTTGATTATATATATTTAGAGTAACTTTCAAATAAATATAATTGACATTGATTGTCTTCAACAGTAGATATAAAGTTAAACGAATGTAGTTAATTTTGAATAAATATATACAATATATTTGAATATATAATAATTATATATAAATATATATTTAGCATGTATAATCAAATATGTTTTGTTAAAATATTTAAATATATAAATATATTTATTCAAATGTAAGTAATATAAGTAAATTTAATTAGTTGTAATAATATAATTGAATATATAATAAAAATATAAATATTAACAAATATAATTAGGGTCGTTTCGCCCATTTTTTTTCGTCAAAACCGCCCCTGTCCCAATTTTTCTCCTCCCGCCATCGAAACCACCCTCCCCGCCCCCAAATTTTCCCATCCCACCATTTCCCATTTCCTTTTTGCCTCGCCTTCCCCCTCTCTTCCTTCGTCTACCTCGAACCCTTCCCCGCTGCGTCTATCTTCTTTGCCGCGCGCATTTCCCCTGTCGCCGGCGGGGGGCGGCAGCGCCACCCCTGCGCCCACGCAAGAAGCTCCAGGCGCAGACCCAGCTCGTCCACTCCCCCGGCAGCTCTACGTCCCCACACTCGCGGCGTCGCACGGCCGACGCTGGAAGCAGAGCCAGACGCAGCAGCACTTGCGTGGCCGAAGAGCACTAGGAGCAGCATCGCTAGAGCCAGGACCGGCAGGCATCTGGTTCGCTTTCCTCCATTGTTCGTCTGTGACTCCAACACCGCGCACAGAGCCGGGGGCCGGTGGGTGACCATGCCGCACCTGCTGCAGCACCTGCTCTCGGAATGGGCGGTGGACCAGGCAATCCTGGCCGCGGAGGATGGCCTCGTCGTCATTCCCCTTCAACCACGACCGGGATGAGACGTGGATGCAGATGGATTAAGTGTTTCCCATTTAACTGGTTGATCTTTTACAGGAACATTTACCTTATCCAATTTGGGTATATTTGGTGTGGACAGATTTGATGTTATTCTTCCTCCCGGACATGTAAGATATGTAGCATATTTATCTGACAAATTATTCCTAGAATGCCTTGACATCATACTTGTCTGATCTTGTTTGGATTCAGGGTGCAATTATGGCTGTTGGAGCATCAAAACCTACTGTTGTTGCTGATGCAGATGGTTTCTTCAGTGTAAAGAATAAGATGCTGGTAAGTTATATTTCCTACGTGATAAATCCAATAAGATGCTGATCTTTCCTAGCCTAAGCTAGATAAACATCTTACATAATCTTTATCTATGTAGAAATTCTTATAAGAGTGCAGTTTATCTGAACATTGTCGGCCTTTTGACATTTAAATTTTTTTTGTGAATAAAAGATATGTAGACGGCTCCTATAGCCATTTACAAAAGAATTATATGTAGACGGCTTCTAGTAGCCATCTACATATAATTTTTTCGTAGACAGTTCCAGAAGCGGTCTACATATAATTTTTTCGTAGACAGCTAAGTAGCCGTCTACATATGTACTCTACTTATCTTACTTTTGTAGACGGTTCCAATAACCGTCTATGTATGTTTTGTAGACGACACTTTAGTTGACGGCTCTGTAAACGGCTGTATAGCCGTCTACAAAACATTTTGTAGACGGCTTTCTTGTTTTTGTAGACGGTTTTCAGCCGTCTACATATCTTACTTTTTTTGTAGTGGCTGTAAGACATTCTTGCAAAAAGATTTAGAAGGAGAATTTTGGTACCCAAATTACTTTGGGTCCCATCAGTTTTCTCAATTCAATAGCAATTTGTTTCGGAATCCAGACTTGTTTCATTCTACATACATTCATATTTGATCTGCATTTATCATCAATATGTTCAAATTTCTTGCAAATTGTGCATGTCATGACTCTTTGTGGTGTGAAATTTTTGTTGCTTTTCAAATAAGAATTAGATTCAACTGTGAAGTTTTTGAGATATGAGGTAGATCTAACATTTGGCTTCAAATTTTGTTGATTGTTAACTAGAACTTTTCCATGTTTGGATTGTGTTTTGGAGTTTTTTAATTGATTTTGATTTTAGGGTTTTGAGCTCATTGGTGATTTTCTTTGAATGTTCTTTTCTGATTGACTATAAGAGGTGATTCCTTTAACAAATGATGTTATCAAGGTTTGTCTAATTTTCTTCTTATTTTCTGACTGAAAACTTAAACCATGCTTGGTAATATTCATACGAACTCCCAATATAGCATCTAGGTTTTCTTTCCCTTTAACAAATTTGGACAAAGTTTCTTTCTTGTCATTCAGTTCCTTTTGAGTAGTTTTCAATTCTTCCTAAATCACCTCTTTTTCTTCTTAAGTTTTTCATTTTCATCCATCAGAATTTGTTTCTTTTTTCAGTGCTTTGACATCTTTCTTTGACATGATCAAGCTGTTCATTTAAATATTCATGTTCCTTTTTCAAGGTAACAATTTCATTATTTAGAAGATTTATTTGTTCAGATTCTTGGGAATTATGCAAAATGCTGTGAATTTTCTTTTTCAATGATTTATTTTCATATTTTTAATTCACACAATTTTTCAAATAAGGTAGCACATTTTCTTCCCAATCATCAGTTGAAAAATCTTCAAATGAAGAGCTTACCTCATTGTTCTCTTCATTCCTGGCCATAAGACATGTAACTTCTTCTTCATCAGATCCACTTTCTTCTTGCTCTTCTTCATCTTCATCACTCCATGTGGCCAGTGTAGATGTTATTTTTTGATGACGAACGCCCACATTCATCTTGGCGAAAAGAAGTGAACGGGGAAATGATGAGTGATCGCCAGGGACATTTTACCTCTAACCGGACGAAATGTGATCGTGTAATGCCTCGATGTGGAGATGATGGGCTCTTCACTCCTCCTCCTTCGGCCGGCCAAAGGGTGCGGGCTCCACGGTGTAGCTTCAATTTTCCTGCAAAAGAAACAAGTACAAAAGACCCATTAGACTAAAAATTATGGTAGTATACGCTCACATATATGAAAAAAACACACACAATCGGAGGGCATCTTACCGGTTGGAGGCTTGAGAAGGAAGACGACCAAACGTTATGACAGTCTTCCCTCCCTCCTTTCTTTATAGAAAACCCCTCTAAATTGGGCATTGGAAAGGATGCACTATGTGAGTGTGTGTGTGGATGTGGTAAAGATGCAATATATGTGAGATAGCAAGCTAAACAAAATAGAGAGTAGAAAGAGAAGGTCCCTATTGATAGCCCACAAATGCGTCGTTACACACGTGACTAACAATCTCAAAATTATCGGCTTACACTAACGATTTTAACAATAGTTAAGTGGTGAGAGCCGAGTCGAATCCACGGGGAAAAATATTTTAGAGTTGAAAACCTTGAGTTTTTAGTTAGGAAAATAGCGTGGTGATATTAAAACTAAGTCGAATTAAATAAATCTAAGCTAATAAATAAATAGGGAGAAAGATAAAGAGTGAATGAGAGAACACGGGCAATATTTAAAAATAAAAATACTTAACACAAATATTCTATTCCAACCAAAAGTCATTAACAAATTACAGTGAACTAAAGAGACAAAAATAGAGAGAATAAGAGAGATGAGAGGAGAGAGAAGAGAAGAGGAGAGAGAGGAGGAGAGCGCAGGGAGAGAAGAGAGAGAAGAGAGAAATGAGAGAGAGAGAGATATGAGAGAGATTGTAAGGCCCTCTAATTTCCGTCGCATTATTGTATTTATGTGTGTATGTTTGTACTTGTGTATGTATGTACATATTTATCTACGCATTAATTAGTATAATTACGTGTGCATGTGTTTATATTGAACATAAATAATGTATGTATTGCGTGATAATAGTATGGATGCGATACCATATGTATATTGCATGTATATATGCATGGTATGCTTGGTTTTCTGCATAATTTAGAGTTCTGGCCGAAGGCCATCTTGGCGTCAACCCCAGGCCGTTTAGCTGGTGTCAGCGTCCAGACATGGACCCCAACACTTATCCTGGCGTCCAGCGATGTGGACGCCAATTTCTCTGGCCTGCATGTGCAGCAGAGCTGCAAGCTTCTGAAACAAGGTATGGCCACCCATTGGGGGATGTCCCCTAACGGCTCTGAGGGTGTCCTATCACCCTAGTGAGTGGGAGAGAGACTCTCCTACAGGTTAAACCCGAAATGGCCTCTCCCCACTCTTCCCTTCACCCTTGCAAGAGGAGAAAAGAGAGAGAAAAACCCTAGAGAGAAAATCTGTGAGAAAACCTCACCTTGGCACCCAAAAATCTGACCCCTGGAGGTTGATCCGGCCATCTTCCACGACAAGGAGGAAGCTGGAGCAAAGGAGAAGGTTTCCCCATCGACCCCTTGCTGTGGAGCTCATCCAAGAACCCGGAGGAAGGTGATCTTGGAGGCCTTTCTTCAACTTTCTTGGGACTGCCCAAGGAGGTCTTCACCGAGCCCTAGATCCCTTGGAGGAATTTTTGAAAGGCAAGTGACCTAACCATGGTGTTCCCTTATAAGTCTAGGTCGGTTTTATGATTTTTGAGCATTTTTCCTCGAGTCCTAGACCCTCCCATTCACCAAGTTTCAGAGCTCGGGTCTGTGTTTTTGCACAGACCTGATTCGACGGCAAGGTCCCTGGACGCCGGTGATGAACTTGGCGTCCATCGGCCATGCCGCTGACTCTGAGTCAGCGGCCAGAGACCGTCGCCAAGTTCCTCTGGACAGAACAGTGAGATGTTCTGACTTTCTTGACGTCTACTTCCGATATGGTTTCCGTGATGAGGATATATGGTAATCCTATACTCTATATATACAGTCAATTGTGGTGTGGATGAATGTGGTGTGTGTTGGTGGGTGTGGGAATTATTGTATCCCATGAATTGTGAGCATGACTTGTTAATGATCTTGTTAGATTATGTTTCATGATTTGGATTAAGATGAATGCCTTGGTTTTGGGTCTGATCATGAAGGTTAGCGGGTCAGTATATGTGTTTGCAAAATTGGTAAATTATCCATGTGTGTAACTTGCTAATAAATCCGATTTGGTAGAATAAAATAAAAGCATGCAAGAATGATTTGTGATGATTTATCTATAGGTGTATGATTTAGGGTAATCTGGCATTCTCAAATCATGCATATATCAGTAACCTTTGTTTAAACAGTAAGTGGCAAATTGCAAGAGGTGTGAAACCCCATGTTAAATTAAATTGTGAATGTCATGCTAAATAGGTGTTTTATTTATTGTAAATTCCATTTAGCTCAGAAAAATCTAAAAAATTGAGGGTATAATCTTGAACCCGAAAACAGCATGTGGTTAAAATTTCAGGTTATTTGGATCAGTAAATAAAAAGTTATGTATTCTTCATGTGAAATGTGATAATTCATGCATATGGTCGTAATGTGATTAGATATTACCTAAATCCAACATGATTAGTGTGTTTACTGTGTGTTAAATTCCTGAAATCTGTAGTTCCATGTTAGTAAAAACAGAGTTGTGCATATGTGAGAAAGTAAATGAGACACGTGTAAACCATGTGTAAAAAAAAAAATGGGTAAAGTGTGTACATGTGAATTGTGCCAATGTGACACTGCTTCCGTAGAAGGCAGTGGAGCTGTATCAGGGAAAATCCCCCTGAGAAAGTTCAATGTGTTAAGGGACCCTAAGGGCATTAGGGGAAATCCTGGAGGTGGACAAGTACCACTGGTTAGGGTGGAGACTTGTTCTCCCGGTCTGCGCAGTCCAAGAGTCGCCATTGGAATGCCTAGATGGCGTCTATGTGTAATGTGATGTGTATATGTCTTCTTTGGTGTTTGGACTATGTGTCACGACACCTAAAAAGTGTAATGTGAAATGTGTAATGTGTATGACCATGTGTAAAAAGTGTAAATGGCAATGTGAATGTGTATGTGTAAGTGAACCATGTGAAAGAGGAAAAAATTGTGTAAAGAAAATGTGAAACTAAAGATGTGAAAATGTGTTATTGAAAACCATGTGAGACAATCTGAAATCATGTGAAATCAGTGAATTTATGTTATTATCATCATGTTATTATGTGCAAAGATGTTTAGAATCCATGTTAGGAAAAATTGGTGAAAACGGGCAAAAGATAGCATGATTGTTTGACCACATGATATGTTTTATGCATTATTGTAGCTCTCATGCATAGGTTTTCAGCCATGAAACCATATGAAATCAGCAATCTAAAGCATGAGAAAAGGTTCATGTATGTGTTTAAAAATATGTAAAATCCATGCTAGTTGTGTTCCCCTTTCATGTATGTAAAATGTTCATGTTGGTAGCTCTCATGTCTTAGTTCTTTAAAGATTAAAGTTTCATGAGTAAATTGAGTAGAGAGCATGTGATAGGTGAATTTTATTCTTAGAAATCTGAAAGCATGATCCATGTATAAAATGTAGAACGTTCATGATAGGTTGAAACTTCGAATGGACTAGCATGCCATGCGTTACAAATGGTAAATGTGCATGTAGAAACCACTAGAACTTGTAAGTGTATATCATGAGTAGTGTTGCTTGCTGAGTCCTTGGACTCACTCCTTGCTTCGGCGTACAGCTGTAGTTGGTGACATGGCACATTTGGAGGAGGCAGCAGAGACGGACTCCGAGCGTGGAGACTAGCTAGTTTTGGAGTTCTTTGAGATTTGTGTATTCATAGTATGTAAATTTGGAACATTGTACTAGAAGTATCATGAAAAGGGTGTATAAGTGTGGACATTGTATTTAATTTCAGCAATTTAAATTATGTGAACTCTTAGTTCCTTTTGTTAATTTGTAAACTGCATGTATGTTTAATGTGGATGATGAATGAATGAAGACATATGTCTTTTACTTCCGCTACTCTGTTGTATATTCGCGTGTATCTCAACTGCTTGTATCGTTTGGGTAAATGTCCCAATGTGAGGACTCTCGCTATACCGACGTGGGTTGGTACAACCGTACCGGTATAATGAGGGCCGTCACAGAGATAGAAGAGAAGAGAGAGAAAATAGAGAGAAGAGAGAGAGCGCGTGAGATAGAGGAGAGAGAAGAGAGAGAGGAGCGGAGAGAGAAGAGAGAGAGCGCGAGAGAGAGAGGAGAGAGGAGAGAGGAGAGAGAGAGCGCGAGAGAAAAGAGAGAGAGCGGAGAGAGGAGCGGGAGATGTGAGAGAGAAGAGAGAGAGAAATGAGAGAGAGGAGAGAGGAGAGGGGGCGCGCCGGCTCTCCTCCTCTACGTGCATGCATGCACGTAGAGAGGAGGGGGCGACGTGGTCGCTAGGCACGGCCTGGCGGGGCAGTAGGGGCACGCGGGGCTCGCGCGCAGGCGCGGCGGGCGGCCGCGTGGAGGGGCAGGCGCGCGCGGGCGGGGCGGCGCACGGACAGGCGCTCGGGCTGGGGCTGCGGGGCGGCAAGGCGCGCAGGCGTGCGGCTGGGCGCGGGCAGGGCGCTGGCGGGCCCTGTAGGTGCGCACGGGGCCCCTTTGCTGCTGCTACTTCTGTGCGAGAGAGAGAAAATCGAGGGAGAGGAAGAAACAGAAAGGGAAGAAGAGGAGAGGAGGAAGAAGAAAGAGAAGGAGGAAGGGATCGGAGGAGAGAGGGAGAGAGAGAAAGTGAGAAAGAGAATATCCTTAAGAGAGAGAGGGGGAGGGTTTATAAAATAGTAGAGAAAGAGAGAAATTGGGAGAGAAGAAAGGAAAGAGATTTTTGGAAAATAGGAGAGGAGATTTTTAAAATGAGAAAGTATTTTTGAAAAGAAAGAGAGAGAGGGAATATTAAAAAATATAGAATCTCTCATTATTCTCTCTTGATCCAATCAAATTTATTGGCCCATTTGACACTTCATTTCTTGGGCCATTAATCCTGCAATCACAACACAACAGAGATTGATCAATTCCGCACTTGTAATGAAATGATAACAGAACTTATGAAATTATCAATTATTTGTCAATCAAATGGCACAATTATTCATAACAATTATGCAATTATCACCCCCCCAACTTACTCATTGCTAGTCCCTTAGCAATGCACATAAGTAAATAATTGGGACAAACAAGAGTTTAAAACATCATAGTTCATGACAAGAAAGTAAGAATGAGAATGTTTGGTCATAAGTATTTCAAGTTCCAATCGAGAGTGTCAAAGACAAATATGTCAGTTCATGTCATTAGACAGTTCCTCAAGATACACACAAAATTTCATGACTTTTTTTATAATGTTTGAGCATTAATAAGAGGATGCATGGGCTTTTTACTTATCACTCAATGATGGTATCAACTCTACACTCCTTAAATTCGATCCTCGAATTACAGGTAGCTTTCACTCTGCCTAATTCTTTTTTTTTCATGCTCTTTTTTTCTTTTCATTTCATTTACATGGTGCTGCACTTCCCTTCACCGTTTGACGCGAGCCTCAACTCTTATCTTAGGAGCCACAGACCCGGTTACTAAGATCAGGGGCATTTTCCATGTTTCTTTTTTTTTCTTTTTTCACTACTACACACATTTTCACATTTATTTGTAGGCAGGTAGCTTTTTCCCCACGATTGGTCGTCAATAGGAGTGTAGAATATCAATCAATCAACCTGAATGTTAGGTAAAACTCTCATCATCCATTTGAATAGCTCCTAATAATAATTTTCTATGTTGATGAAATTTTAAATGTATTTTGAGGAAGATGCTAAAAACATAACTAGTTAACTCACCCCTTCAACTCACCACCTTCACAAGTACACACTATGAGTCAAGCTAGAAGTAAAAAAAAAAAAAAATTCTTGCATGAAATATGAACCATGAAGCACAATGTTAGGGACAAAAATTTGAAATACAATTTGTCTCTCCCCCAACTTAAATGACATTGTCCTCAATGGCATAAAAGTAATGACAATAGAATAAAGCCAATGTAAGTTAAGAAAGGAGAGATGCAACCTGATGATCACATGCGGGTGGTTGCATAGTAGCTTTATCAAAGGATAGTGGCCAGAAGCACCAAAGACACAAAATAAAAACGAAATCAATAGAAATCAATTTTCCTAAAAATATTGGGTTGCCTCCCAACAAGCGCTAAGTTTAATGTCTTCAGCCAGACACATGGGGGTAACAGGGTCACGTAACACCCCCAATCAATTGACGCCAAATTTTTTCTTTGTAGGGCATCACCAACCATGATGGCTCAAGTGGTCCAAATGTACTCAGTAGATCAGTAAAGGATAGAGAAATGAGGCACTCAAGATCATATCTTCAATTAAGAAATTTTCATTTGCACACTTAAGATCTTTATATGTGTTGAACACATCAATGCGGACTTTATTATTTTCTCCATTTTCACCCACAACTTCTATTTTCAGATCCTCTTTCATGATGTTCAGGTCAGATTGAGTTGAATGCTCAGAGGATTGCTTGAATTCCACAGGCTGACTTGTGTCAAAAATAGTAGCATGATCAGGAATGAAATGGATATGACTTTCAACACAAGGATGCTTAAAAGGTTCAAGTGCAGTTGACCAATCAGCTAGTGGTAGCATGTCCATGAATATGTTGGATTTGCCAAGATCAGGGAGAGGTAAAAGATCCACATCCTCCCCTAAATCAAGAGATGCCGAATCCGAGTTAATTTCAGACACAATCTCCAACTCCTCTCTTAACCATGAAGAATGGTTGACAACTTCGCTCAATCCCATCTCTACACCCACCTTTTTTTCATCCCTCACTTGGGTTATGGTCACCTCAAACTCATGAAGGGAAAATAGTGGAATTTGATCATCATTTGATTTATCCACTTCCTTTTCTTCTCCCCCCAACTTAAGATTAACACACTCAACACATCCCATCTGAAAAGTAGAATTGGGCTTGAGTTGCTCTGGTTGCTCCTGGCTGATGTTGTTTCTAACATCCCACTGATATGAATCCTCAATACCCCCCAAACTATTTGGGCCAACAATGATATGAGTGTCTTCGGGTTGGAGAATCTCAAGTTGACCACATGGGCTTGCATGGTGGTCAAATCCAAGTGAATGATTTTCAGAGATTGCATTAGAGTAACTAGACAATTGGGCCAATTTTATTTCCACTTGCAAGGTGGCTTTAGCAAGCTGGCTTAGTTGGGCTGTCATCTTGGAAATGGATTGATTTTGAGTCAGGATTATCTGTTCCATTTGATCAAGCATTTCCTTTTGGAGATTGGTTGGGGCAGGAGATGTGTAGGTGGGCTGGGAATCAAGCTGGGATGAATAGAAATTTGGGGAATCCTCAGACTGATGGTAAGGTGACTGGGAGTGTAAAGGTTGTCCTCCACATTGGATTTGATGAGAAGAATTGTTGGAATGTGAAGTCCAATTCTGAGAATTTTGAATAGGAGGGCTTTGGACTTGGGCTAGAATAGGTTGATCTTGAAGTGTCAAATGTGGCATTACTTCCCCAAGTTGTTGGAAAGTTGTGCCGTCTGGAGCATCTGATAAACGCACAGGCAAATTAGTACCATAGAACCCTTGATCAAACCACGATATGATTTCACTCCTAGAAAGGGTCCTTGAACCTCTCCTTGTGGATCTTGGTAAAACAAACTCAAATTTTCAGGAGAGACACCCAGTTCAACTTTTGGATAGGGAGTAGGTGTGGAAAACTCTTGTACAGTTGGGGCTTGATCATGGTTGACAGATGGCCATTGGCTAGGAATGCAATACTCATTATCATAATGAGCATGGTCAACCCACTTGGTACTATGGGCCTGAGAGGATGGAGATGAGGTGTGAAGTGGGTTAACATATTTCCTCAGTCCTGAATCAAGTATGTGATTTGTAATTGGGTGACCATGAAGATGATGGACTTGAGTCCACTTGGAACCATTGGTCTGATAAGTAGGGTTGGATGAATAAGGTAGGTTAGGTTGAGAGTGAATGCCATAATGGGCTGACCTAATTTGCCCTATTGATGTGCCAATTTCATAACCATTATTATCAACCCACATAAATCCTTTTATTATTATTTTTTTGTTTTAAAATATTTGATTTTTTTTATTTTCAAATAAGTTAGCAAACAATTAATCCTATGACACCTAAGGTTCCCTAGGACATAAACATTTGATTTCTCACTAATCAATTGAGGCCTAGCTCAAATCCACTCTCAAGCTCGTTAACTGGCCAGGTAAGAGGTGGGAAAGTGGGAGGTTCCCCCTGCTCTCGCAGAGACCTAATTAAGTAACCACTTGTCCACTTAGGCATTTGCCTATGAACCTCTAGTCTTAGACACCAGTCTCCAAACTTGATAGTGGGCCCAAGTGGGCCTAAGTCTCAAAGCGAACCCTAGGTCAAGTTTTTACTTTCTTTTATTGGCTTGGGAATACAAAAGATGCAGGAAGTTGTGGTTTGTGGGCTAAGGAAGGGTGATCAAATCCCCACTTTATCTTGTTAAGGAAACTGTCATTAAAGTATTTTAGAAATGATGTGCACACCACAGAATCAAGCAAGGGGTTCTATGCAAGCATGGCAATGCATGATCATGATTTTAAGAAAGTTGAGATTCTCACCTTGCCTCCCGCAATCTTCGACAAGAAAGGAAACTTTTCAAAAGAAAAATTACTTAAAGATGGAAATCTAAATGATGCATGTCCTAAAGATGGAAAGTTTATAATCTTGACATGACATCTTTTATTGGATTCAAGTGATTGATTTTTTTTTTATTTATTTTTATTAATTGTCTAAACATGGCAACTAAGAAAAGGAAACTCAATCAAGAGGGTTTTAATGGTACTTATCTTCAAC
Source organism: Colocasia esculenta (assembly GCA_014218235.1). Classification (NCBI taxonomy): domain Eukaryota; kingdom Viridiplantae; phylum Streptophyta; class Magnoliopsida; order Alismatales; family Araceae; genus Colocasia; species Colocasia esculenta. The sequence continues at coordinate 13,040,693 of CM024755.1, read as the reverse complement.
GCAATCCCTCGTTCTTTTGGAAATGAAAACAAATGGAAAGAGTGAGAGAAGGAAACTCACCTCACTTACCCATTTTTTTTTTCATGCAATTTTTGGATTTTTTCACTTTTTATTTGATACCTACAAAAAGAAAGAAAATATTAGCCTGAATATATACAAAAAACACCAAAATTATCAAAACTAAAAATCTAATTCCCCGGCAACGGCGCCAAAAATTGATAGCCCACAAATGCGTCGTTACACACGTGACTAACAATCTCAAAATTATCGGCTTACACTAACGATTTTAACAATAGTTAAGTGGTGAGAGCTGAGTCGAATCCACGGAGGAAAAGATTTTAGAGTTGAAAACCTTGAGTTTTTAGTTAGGAAAATAGCGTGGTGATATTAAAACTAAGTCGAATTAAATAAATCTAAGCTAAATAAATAAATAGAGAGAGAGAGAAAGATAAAGAGTGAATGAGAGAACACGGGTAATATTTAAAAATAAAAATACTTAACATAAATATTCTATTCTAACCAAAAGTCATTAACAAATTACATAGAACTAAAGAGACAAAAATAGAGAAAACAAGAGAGACGAGAGGAGAGAGAAGAGAAGAGAGAGAGAGAGGAGAGAGAGCGCAGGGAGAGAAGAGAGAGAAGAGAGAAACGAGAGAGAGAAGAGAGATATGAGAGAGATAGAAGAGAAGAGAGAGAAAATAGAGAGAAGAGAGAGAGCGCGTGAGATAGAGGAGAGAGGAGAGAGAAGAGAGAGAGGAACGGAGAGAGAAGAGAGAGAGCGCGAGAGAGAGAGAGAGAGAGGAGAGAGAGAGTGCGAGAGAAAAGAGAGAGAGCGAAGAGAGGAGCAGGAGATGTGAGAGAGAAGAGAGAGAGAAACGAGAGAGAGGAGAGAGGAGAGGGGGTGCGTCGGCTCTCCTCCTCTACGTGCATGCATGCACGTAGAGAGGAGGGGGGCGACGTGGCCGCTGGGCACGGCCTGGCGGGGCAGCAGAGGCACGCGGGGCTTGCGCGCGGGCGCGGCGGGCGGCCGTGTGGAGGGGCAGGCGCGCGCGCGCGGGGCGGCGCGCGGGCAGGCGCTCGGGCTAGGGCTGCGGGGCGGCAAGGCGCGTAGGCGTGTGGCCTGGGCGCGGGCAGGGCACTGGCGGGCCCTGTAGGCGCGCGGGCCCCTTTGCTGTTGCTGCTTCTGTGCGAGAGAGAGAAAACCAAGGGAGAGGAAGAAAGAGAAGGGGAAGAAGAGGAGAGGAGGAAGAGGAAAGAGAAGGAGGAAGGGATCGGAGGAGAGAGGGAGAGAGAGAAAGTGAGAAAGAGAATATCCCTAAGAGAGAGAGGGGGAGGGTTTATAAAATAGTAGAGAAAGAGAGGAAGGGAGAGAGAAGAAAGGAAATAGATTTTTGGAAAATAAGAGAGGAGATTTTTAAAATGAGAAAGTGTTTTTGAAAAGAAAGAGAGAGAGAGAGAATATTAAAAAATATAGAATCTCTCATTATTCTCTCTTGATCCAATCAAATTTATTGGCTCATTTGACACTTCATTTCTTGGCCCATTAATCCTGCAATCACAACACAACAGAGATTTGATCAATTTTCGCACTTGTAATGAAATGATAACAGAACTTATGAAATTATCAATTATTTGTTAATCAAATGGGACGATTATTCATAACAATTATGCAACTATCACCTATTTATGCAGAGGCAGTGACAAAGAAATCTTCTCCAAGACAACGTGTTGACTCTGACATTAGCATGCTTATCGCCGTATTGTTCCACCGGATGGCGTCCTGCGAAGGGAGGCGACGGCGAAGTGTAACTTGAAATTGGGCTCCTCTGGTGACTGTGCAGCGTTGAAAGGAGGCCGACGTCGTATCCGAGGGAGAGGTGAGTGCAGAGGAGGAGGAAGCTGAGGTGCAGACGGATGATGTTGTGATGGAGTAAGAACTACTGTTGGTGTGTGTGAGGACTGCCAAAGACCGGGAGGCTGGGTGGTGCACAAGGTGAGCTCTCCGTCCGCTGCGACTGCCACGATAAAAATACCCCCTCCTCCAGATGGAACCGAGGCGGGATCCTTATCATCAGATGGCATGCATGGCCCCCCTGAAGAGATGAGGACGTGGGCAGTTTAAACGGGAGAGGCATGCACGGGTCTCACGGCGACCCGGTCGCCGAAGGAGGATGGTGGGCGTTCTAGGCTCCTGCTTTCCCGGGGTAGATCATGAGGATGTCATGTGCGAACCTGGAGATATGGGCGCGTGACGGTGAGATGAGTGGGTGAGCAGTGAGTAGTAAGACGTAGCTGGGAGATGGTGGTGAGGGGCGTGTGTGAGAGAAAGTGTTTGACTTGGTCCCTCGTGTGTGGATAAGTGCATGCGTAGAGGCAATTGTTGGGGCTTAATTGTTTGGGATTTAAATGGGGTTGGATTTACGTGGATATGGGTGGGTAGCTTGTGTAGGTTGCATTTGTTTTGGGTTTTAAATAGATGTGGATGGGATGCTTCACATGGGTTACGTGGGTATATATATATTATATATATATATATATATATATATATATATATATATATATATATATATATATATATATATATATTAATGGGTTTTAATTAATGGGCATGGTTGGATGAGATTTATGTTACACTATATTTTAGTTAGGTTGAATTCTAAATGAATATATGTGACTTACGATGTTTATTCATTTTCTTTTCTCTCTTTTAAAGGGTTGAGTTGTTAATGGATTTTAAATAGATTTAAGTGGGGTGGTGTACGGCAGTTATGTTGTGGGTGTGGTAAGTTTATTTAAATGGGTATGTTTGTTGGTTTTTATTTAGGATATTATGGGTTGGTTTATTTATGTGGGTTTGATTTTTAATTATTTTTAGTTGTTGAGTTTTAATCAAAATGGGTTTTATGTGAATTTTATGGAATTCAGCTATGGGTATGGGTTTAGTGACTTTTATTATTTGGTTTTAGTTGATGGGTATAGTTAGTTTATTTATTGAGTTTTATAGGTTTTATGTGTGATATATATTTTAATTATTATTTTTTTGGATTTAAATTGTTGTGTTATTTACTTATTAATATCGATTATAGGATTGGTTAAGGTTGGTTTAAGTGGTGGTGATGGATTTTATTTTATGTGAATTTTACAGATTATGTGAGTTTTATTTATTGGATTTTAAGTTGGATTTAAGTGGATTTTAGTATGGCATCAAGCACATACATAAGACAGCTGGAAAGTGGCGGAAATGGCAAGCACACAAGCACCGCACACTATGCAAGAGATAACGACAGAAGAGGCTGGCACCAGAAAAAGTGTAGGCGACATACGACAGTGTCACCAAAAGATCTTGATGACGGCGAATTCTGCAGCTCAAACATGTCCGATGACCAACCTCTTGTCATCATAAATGGAGCGACGACAATTGGGCCTGCTGACAAGGGCACGAGCTACCCTGGAGATTTTAATGGAGATAACACTGCGCCTGCTGAATAATGGGCCTAATGGGCTAAGAAATGAGCCTTGCGAGGACAATCCAAAAAAGCACGTCTACCAGAGTAGACATCCAGGGAGTATGTCGTTAACAAGGTGTGAGCGGCAATCGATGTTGTCGTTTACATGGGATCCGAGACAAGTCAACAAACGGTCAAACAAGCCTTATTGGGCCATGAACCACGCAGGGATGGGCCAAATCTCAGGTCTACAAATGCCCCTCTGAGACATCCGATCTTGCAAGGGAGCAGAGCAGACTGAAAGGTTGGTGTCTCGGTAAACAAAAGACGCGGAGATTTAATGGAAGGGCCATCTCCGAGGATAGGAAATCTAGCAAGCCATATGATAGATTTAGGCTAGAAACAAATGACGAATCGTCTGAGAGACAAATGTGGATAAGAGGGAGGGTGATCTACCCGTGTAACTACAACTGCAACCCAACGGTAGGGTCCCTGGCGTTGCCGTGTTGGACTTTGACTAGTTTCTGGTGTGTCTGAGTTAAAGGAGTTGTAATATGACGGTTGAATCAAGAGAGTCTCATAACCGGAGCTCATGTGGGCTCGTTGACCTAATTAGGATGTCTGTCCAGATTTAGGTGGTTGTGGAGACAAGGATTGGTTGATCTCTCAAAGGACTATCAAATGATTCTAACTGAAATCAATGTTTGGAAAGCCTGAAGTCCAGAAATAAGCTCATGACTGGTGAAGGTTCAAATGAACTCAACAAGGCTGGAATGATTATCTGTGATATGCACGGTGGGACAAGTGGAGAAGGGGGGCAACAAAGACCCGATATTCAGCTCGGATATTCAAGAAGATGGTGTTGACCCAGTTAAACTTGGGATCTGGGTGAACAGACAACCTACAGGATCAGGTTAAACTCAGGATTTCACTTGATTGATCTCAGTTAAAGAACAAACTGGCAAAACTCAATTCTAGCCATTAGGATAACTTTAAAGCATGGGACATGGGAAAAATCCTTCTTCCTTAGTTAGTAAAGTTAGTTGAGAAAATGACATAATGCATGCAGGGTTTGCCCTATCTAAATGCAAGTTAGTAAACCAGAGGAATTATTAAAGGCCAATCAAATAACTAGAAGATCACAAACCCATCACGGTTTTTGGTGAAGGGGAACTCTAGGTTCATGGTCGCCAAGTTATTAGCCTCTGGTGCAGCTAAACCCTAGGTTAGACATACCTGAACATGATAGCCAAGAATTGACTACCTGCGAACCTCGGGCGGATGATTCAATGAAGTGCCACTTTGGTCAATCCCATTCTCAATCTTTTTTTTCTTTTTTTTGGGACCCTCTCCTTAGCTTCTGGATACTTCTCTGTTGATATAACACTTAAGAAAAAACTGATCAATGAAGCTCTGACTTCAGCCCCTTGCCTAAGAATGACATGCCTTTCTTGAAGCAAGGTCAAGGGACTGAGTTTTATTAACAAAATTAAAGAAAAAAGAAATACGTACAAGCAAAGCAAAATACTAACTTGGAAACAAATATGTACATATGATGTTAAAGCAAATGATATTTTTTAGAATTTTTTTTAAGAAAGTAAATGCATAAGGGAAAACATGAAAACATTTTTTTTTGTCAAAGCCTGGCAACCATTGTTATGGCAATGAAAGAGCGCGAGGCTGATGAAGTGAAGGAAAATTGGCCTAGCAGAAATATGGAGATTCTTCATGGCAATAACCTTGCCCCTTGTGAACAGATTAACATGAAGTGTGATTTTAAAAATAGAGCCGTGATCCTCAAAAGAAACTTGTCCTTTAGACACCTCAGAGGTTTGGAATCCTCAAGGGAGAAAGGAAGAAATAAGGGGATAAACTTCTCGAGAGGATCAGCAAAATCGTTAAGTTGATGAGCTGAGATAGTCTTGACAACATGCCCCTTCAGGGTGATTTCAGACTGAATTTTTGACTTGTTTGCCCCTAGACTTTTGCAAGGTGCTAATTGGATGAGAGAACCTGGCCATGTGTGCTTAGCAGGCTCAAAGTGAGACGTTTCGTGGACCCCAGGGTCAGAACCTGGCAACCCCTACTTTGTCGAGCACCCGTATTGCCCTACCGCAATAGGCTAGGGAAAAACTCAAGCAATGTAGCATTTAACTTTGTATTGAATAGAAGAATTTTATCTCCAGGCACGGTCACGACCAGGCTCTTTTCTTTTCATTTCTTTTGATTGATTTTTCTTTGTTCCTTCTTTTGTTTGCCTGCGAGGACACTGCCCTCTTCACGTGCTCTGTGTCTTAGTCTCACCTTAGCGGAAGTTGCCTTGACTGTTAAGCTCAATAGTTTAAAGGTGCTGAATGACTCGATCCGTCGAGTGGAAGAAGAAGGAGGATTGTAACCTTTGTTATGTCCTGAGACAAATAATTGTCTTGGAGTGATGACTCAAAATTTTGAGATGTGTGGTGTGTGAATGTTGATTTGTCCTCTAAAAGCTTGGTTGTGGCGCCTGACAGAAATTTTCATGACTTTGCTAGACCAAGTTCCTTGGTTCACTCATGTGCCTCTTACTCCTTAACATGTGATTGAGATGCATGACAGTTGCCAATCTATTGAATCCTCTTTTATTTATTTCTTTATTTTTTGTTCTAAAAGATATTTATGAGAAAAAAATGTACACAATATATACACCATTTTTGGGGAATTTTTCTTTTATATATTTTTGGATTTTTGGATATATAATTTTTTTGTGTAAAAATTTGAGAAAAGTAAAATAAATTGAACAATTCTGAAAATGGTATGTACAATGAGTGGGAACATCCCTAGTGGAATGCCCCTAGGCGGAGATCTCACCTGTGCCTTCTAGCCATTGTCGAAGATGAGTCTTATGAAGCAAATTGGCCTTAAGCGATTAAATGCTCGCAAGGAGGTACCTGCAAACCAATATTTATCTTTCTTGCACGACCACTTTGGATGGTAATGGTGAGAGGTGAAATTAAACAAGGAGTGAGATAGAAGACAAGAAGAAAGGATTTGATGGCGATAGTTGTGAATTGAGTAAGGTAAGGATGGAGAATGGATAATAATGGAAAGATGAGGGAGCACACAATGAACAACATGGTCCATGGGACGAAGGCATGCCCCTTATGATAGGGTGAGCGTTGGGAAGAAATGAGCTCCAATAAGTCAGGAGGCTTAGGAGGAGTTCGTGAAGTTGGGTCCCCCTCAAGCATAAAGAAAGGAGTTGAACTTGATAGAGAAAAGGACTGTGACGGAACGCCTCGGCCAAGCCCGTTAAACTGATAACGTACTTGATCCGAGTCCGCCTCCCGCGAACGGGCCGAAGCCTCGCAAGGGAAACCAAACCACAGTCTGTGTAAACATAAAGGAACACACCACAATTCAAATATAATTTTTTTCACAATTTACATAGCCATATTCCATTAAAACTGTAAAGATGTACAAGAGTCTGGGGCATACCCCGAGATACAACAAAAGAAAGTAAACAACTACAAAACTACACTGCTGGAACTACTCTGCTGGAGGTACTGACCCTGCACCGCTACGACGCGGCCTGAACTGGACGTCGGACGAGAAACGTCCTCCTCACTCTCACCTGTGGGGGTAGGGGGTGAGCCTCTCTAGTCACTGGCTCAGTAGGGAACTCCCCCAAAGCCGAACAAACCACAAACCACAGGTACGAAACAGTAAACAGTACCAACAATATATAAAACAACTAAGCAGGTAAGTAAAGTTGTAAAGGTACTCACCGTCTGCCGACTACGAGAAACAGCTGTAATAATTAAACGGCAAACCCAAACAGGTGTACAAGCTAGAGTAGAGACAGCCAACACGAGCCATGTGAACTGGTTCGCGACACCAGAAACTGACTCGGACAACTAACACAGGTCTACCTCTCAGTCTCGCAGCCACGGACGAAAGGTCCAGTTGCCGCTCCACGAGAAAAGACAAGCAACTGTGGAGACCAACTAAAACACCACAACCTGCAGACCACACGGTCACAGGCCCATGCCTGGCACCTCCAGAGACCCTGGCCTGGGCTCGCTAGAGTGAGGCACTGGAAAAAGGACTAGCTGGGGTCCAGTGTCGACTACTGGTGTCCGTACCCCCAACTACGAGCGCGCTACAAGTGACTAAAAACAACCACAACTGTCATTGTCCCACTGTCGTCTTTCCCTCAGCCGGACGTGCAACTCAACACAAGAGTGAGGGTGTCCAGGTCAGACGACACAGACCTCGACGGTACAACACAAGTACCGGGACAAAGCCCCGAGCTAACAGCCTGGCTCACAAAGAACCTGGGGCACCCAACTGGAGAGGTAACCACGGTAGGCGTCGTACTACTCGCCACGTACACAGAACCACGTGCATGTCACACACAAACCACGTGAAACCTCACGTAAACCACAAGTAACCACTGGTCCACTACACGTGAACCCAACTGACTTGCGTACACAACGCGCAGTCACCGAAGTAAACGATTAACAGCATACCTTGTATGCTAAACACGTAAACCAAGTGCACTCAGTGCACTTCATGTGTTAACACACATGCATTATCGATAATTATTGTACTTAGTCATTTCTGCTCATATAGAAGTAGGCGGCCACATCGACTGCCGTTTACAGGGAGTAGACGGCAAGGTCCCTGGCCGTCAACCTCCTGGCTGAAGAGCTTGGCGGCCATCGATGTTGACGCCAAGTTCTCTGGCCATAAACCCTGCAGAAACCCTAATCCGGCCCTGCGGGCTTTCTAACTGTTCTAACTACTGAAAAACATGCAAATGCATATCCTTTAGCATATCAGAACCCAATGCAACCCGTTATAACATGATTCGTACAATAAACTACTCAAACCACCCATTATCCCATATGGTGCAACTCTATCCAAACATGGATTATCATGCTGATTCAGGTGATTATGATGTGTTTTAATGTTTCTACGGAGTTTAACGGGTTCGTCCCCTACCTCAGAACGCGTTAGAATCTCCCGCAATCCCCCGGTTCATGCCGAGCCCTCCGCGAGCTCCCACGCGAATTGCACCACGCCGCGACGTTTCCTTGCGTAATTCGGCGACGCCGCGCGTTCTACAATCGTCCAACTACTCCTCGGTACCTGTTAGAAGCTTCAAAGACTCGGGGGCAGCAAGCTGGGGCAAGAGGGAATGAGTGAGAGCTGAGAGAACTGCCCTCGGTGAGCCTATAACCTACACCATTCTCAGGTTGGCGTCAACCCCCATGCCGCTAATAGCCACCGCCAGTCTAAACGTCCACATCTACTGCCGCCAAGTTCATGCAGTAAACGTCCATGAATCTGGACGCCAACAGTTAACGGCCACCCCTTGGCCGCCAACTTCAACAAAACAGCAGCATGTCCTGTTTCAATTCAGGACCAACCCTGCTCTTCACCTGCTCAAGCCACGCATTCACAACACACATTCTACACAACTGACCCACATTGGCCTCACAATGGCCGCCACATTCACAACACACACGATCCGCATGGATCCGAAAAGCACGCGACGTTACAAGGATGAAGTTCTCATGACCAGTATGGATTTCCCTTGAGAAAGGAGTGTGAGAAGATGAAATGGTGTGCCCCAAATCTGAGTGGAATTGCACATCATAGAGATCTCAACATCTGAAGATGGTTCGACATGAAATTGATATAAGAATAGACAACAGACCATATAGAGGATGGTATGCCCCCTTGAAGCCAAAGCCACATAGATAACGAAGTAGCCAAAGTGCCCCTTGAAAGTGCCCTGTTTGAAAAGGAGATAGATGGATCCAGCTGGAATGAAAGGGTTGCCCCTGTTCTTGAATGATAGGCAAACTCTAAGGAACTGAGTGGAGAACAAATCACTTTGAGTCCTTGTTGAAAGGGTCAAACATGAATGAGATTGAGGGACTCGAAGAATAGTTAAGGGAGTTGACTTGATGAGAGGAATGGGACTAAGCATTGCAGGGAATGAGCTAGGTGCAAGCTTTGCAAGTTAGCTAACATTGCACATCAACCTGAGAAAAATTGACTTGGTCTCCTGATGTGCACAGAGAATAGTAGCTCTCCAGAAAGCTTCAACTGATTGCCAAGGAATAATGACCCCATATCCTATAGGTCTCGGATATTCAGGTTCTAGCAGGAGAGGATTGGGGATCTGCAAAGCTACTCTTAAGATAGGTGACAAAATGATCTGGATTTGCAGTGACTAGGCAACTTGATTGGATGGCTTGGAAATTTGGGTGATGGTTTGAGTTGAGCAATGACTGGATACCCCTAGCTTGGCTGGTTCTTTGGCTTCATACTCCTTATCCTTAATAGGTGCCTCTACCTCCTCTATCACCTCTTTGTTTGGGCAAGGAAATGTTGAAACCACTCCTACAGTCACGGGTTGGATGGATTTCTCCCCTATCAATGCATTGTCTACAACCTTCTCATGATGGACTGACTCTTTCTCCCTAGAATGAGAGTAAATGGAGTGTGAGACTGAAGGAATGGTTGGTTGTGATCTCACACTTTTAGGAGGGAGAATGAGTTGGAGCCTTTGACTCAGTTTTGGATGGGAATGTTGTATAGTACAGGTGGTAGTAGTCCAAACAGGGTCACAACATGGAGGTGGTTTGAACTGGACTGGGCGAGAGGGATCCTCAAAGTAGGACTCAAGAATTCTTGCTCGATCACAGAGTTGAGCAAATGTGGAAATGTAGCTTAGCTCAAGTAAGGATCGAAGCTCAGGAGTGGAATTATAAATTAGAACAGGGATAGCTTGAGACTCACAGATGCCCAGACCTGATCTAAAAGCCATGTCTCTCCACCTATTAGCAAATTGATGGAAGGATTCATCTGGTCTCATTTTCTCCGCCACCAAATCGGAAAGTGTAGGGGTTGGACTTGCCAAATGTTCAAAATTAGCTATAAGCCTTTCTGAAAGAATGTCAAAGTTGACAAGGTCTATAGCTGGTAGAGATATGAACCATGAAAGGGCCTCACCTTCAAGTGATTTGTAAAACAAATGGACAAGTAGGGCCCGATCATGAAACCATTGACAAGAATCCATAAGGAATGTGGCAAGGTGAAAGTGAGGATCAGTAGTCCCATCATACTTTCTGTATTTGGGAAACTTGAATCCTAGTGGAAAATGTACAGGTGGGAGTTTGCAATAGCTCTTCCAAGAATGAGACTTTGGGAAATATTTAGCTAGGAGCATCCTGACATACCCCTCCATCTCACTCCTATGGATGTAGTCTTGTGGTGGAGGAGCTTTAGGAGACGTAGAGTGCGTTGATTTGCAGGGAATGGTGGATCGAACTTGTGTAGAAGTCCTAGATTGAGTATGAATGTTGGACGGGACCCTACCACTAGGAACTTTAGGTTGAGCTTGAGACTTGGGCTGGGGGATTGGAGTAGAAGCACAAGATGTCTTGCCCTTGGACAAGAATTGAACGAGTTGACTGGGGGAGTAACGTGAAAGGAGATGAGATAACTCCACATCCTCTTGGGGAAGGAGAGGAGTTGAGGAAGAAGATCGCTGAAAAAATGAGTTTTCCATTGGTTACTTTCATTCAAGTTCATGTATCAGGTTAGCATACACAGTGAACTCATACGTCAACACACATATCCAACACTCAACAGACAACAGTTGACACTATCATTAAGAAGATGGATGACACACCAATGTGCCACTAGCACAGAAAACGAATTGTTTGTCAAGAGTTGCATCCCATATAGCTTTTAAACTTATTTTGGCCAATCTTAAAGTGATTTTCTTGATTGTTCTCTCAGATGAGAGGGAGACAGGGTATAGCCAACACGGTGTAGAGTCGTGAGCTCACAACACGCAACCCAGGTTTTCTAGACACAGGGTGAAGGTCTTCTTGCCCCATACCATGAGGGAATCCACAGAATGTAGGGACTTACAAAGTTCTCGTTTGGCACCGATCCGATTTACCTGAGAGGGAATCCCCAAGTAAAAGACCGTGAACCAAAGAGGGGGCTATCCTAGAATGTGTGAAGAGGCTGCTCACTTACCACTCACCAACTAGCAGATAGAGAGGGATAGAAGAAGAGAGAAAAAAAATGGAACAAAATATTGCCGAACACACTAAATAGTAAGAAATAAAATATATACATGCATGCAGGGAGACAAGGCAATCACATTACTAAGCATGATGTGAAGCACAACAGCAGCATCAGACAACTCCTAAAAACCTCCAAACCCCGTTACACCTGGTTGTACCTTTAAAACCCGTTACACCTTAGGGATTAGTACGATCCAACCAGCCTTAGTGTCTCTCTTATCTTGGGATCACGCCGGATCATCTAGCCAGTGTTCATAGCATGGCTAATGGGCGGATGTGACTTCTACCAGACTGCCGGCACATGACCTGGTGTTGTGCAACTGTTACTATCGTGGTTTATCATTGTTTTACAATCATACCCTTATCTCATCTACTATCCTTGTACTCTCATGTATTCACGTTCACTCTACTATCTCGTCTATTTCATCTAGTACTCTCTTGAGACTCTTGAGCTGTTGTGACTCCTATTGCTTGTACTATACATGACTGTTTAGCACCATAATATGGGTCTGGTGACCCTACTGACTCGAATGCATACTATGCAGGGCACAGAGAGTGTTCGAGGGGCTCCAATCTAGTCCTGGGGGCAGAGAGCCACCCGAAAATACCTACAGGGGCTATTGACGGTGTTCTGCATTGCGCCGGTTCTGACTATACTATTTTGGCTAGACATCTAACTATTATACTATTAGTCTGAGGAGTTCAGATGTACTGTATCATTTCGGTGCTATTACTGTGCTAGCACTGATTGTTTTAACATTAGTCTGAGGAGTTCAGGCGTACTATACTATCGTGAAATGGCTACTGTCCTAAAGTGACTATTGTCGTACTCGTCTAGTGCACTGCGGTGCAACCATACACGTTATCTCGTTACATGCTATCTCCTTACATGCTATCTCTTTACAAGCTATCTCGTTACACGCTATCTTGTTATATGGTCTTTTCTCTATCATTCTAGTTTGTAATATTCTTGTGGAATGTATTATCGTTCACATGTTATAGCATGCTATCAATCTCTTAATATAGTATGCCATTAATCTCTTATTATCTTGTACTATTACTCTCTTGACTATACTTGATCGTTCTCTCTAGTTAACCAGCATTACAAGACATTAATCACTTAAAGTATGCTTGTTTACACGAGATATTAAGACCTACTGAGCGTTATCGCTCACCCATCGTTATTTGTTATTGTGTTTTCAGGTAAGTCAGGTGATGACCTTACACATATCAACGGGAATGGTCTGGAGTGATGAGCATCCGGGAGTCATAGCGATGGATTATCCCCAGTACCCTAGAGTTAGTTTGGTTAGTTGCTTAGTTATCATTTCCAAATGTAATGATGCTGTAACGGCCCTCTTTATACTGGTACGGATATACCATCCCACGTCGATATAAAGAATGTCATTACAGTGGGACATTTACCCAACAATTTCATACAAGGTTGAAATATACACAAATATAAATAACACATGGCAACGGAATTGAAAAGAACTGAAATTTGATTTGCATTCCATCATCAACATTTTATCCACAGTCTATATAGAAGTAAAAGAGCTAAATAGTTCATAATAAAAGACAAAAGAGTACAATGTCCACATTAGACTACGCAGAATCTTTATTACATACTTTTTCAAGTAAGGGGAAAATACAATAATATGACAAATTCTCAATCTCCTACTCCCGCTCCGAGTCGCTCCTAGTGATCTCCTCAGAAGAAGTAGTAGGCTCAATACTTGTACGCCGAAGCAAGAATGAGTTCATGGAACTCAACAAGTAACGCTAAGCACACAAAACTTACATGTACTGCATGTCATTTACATTTGATATCACATTTAGGCAAAGAATTTAACAATCTTAACAACTAGAATCCTAAACATGAATTCTACACATTTTCACCTGGCATTTATTTAATATGAAGTATTTACTAGCCAAATGTCTATCACATGCTTTCTACACAATTATTATATGTCAACTCAATCACATGTTCATAGCATTTATACATGCACAAGGTAATTCTTATTACTTTAGTATGGAAACTATTTATAAAAGAGACAAAATTCTCTAACATCGATTCTAAATCATTAACACATGGAACCACTTATTATAGACAAGTCACATAACATATCAGACTATCAATTACACGCTATCGCAAAGGTTTAAACTAACACATGCTTAGTTACACAATCTCACATTTATACACGCACTTACACTTAACACAATTCACATTTATTAATGTCGTGACACATAGCCCAAACCACCAAAGAAGGACACACACCATTCACAACACATAATCATCACCTAGGCATAGCAGTGACAATTCTTAGTTACTGCGCAGAACCGGGAGAAGCACTCTCCACCCTAACCAGCGATACTTGTTCGCCTCCAGGATTTAATCCCAATGCCCGTGGGATGTCACACACTTGAACTTTCCCGTGGGGACTTTACCACAGTACAGTTCCACAGCCCTCTAGGTAGCAGTGTCACCCTTGGCACATTTTCACGTTTTAATACAAAACTTCACATCATTTTTGACACATTTCTTGTATTCATATATATACACATGTTTCAGATTCCCTATCATGGTACTACTGTTGGTGAGGATACATTAGTTCATATGTCATTAGCATGCTGTAATTAAAGAGGTTTAAACTAATTATATAAATCAAGGTTTAAGAAATCATTTATGATGGAATAAACAAAACTGTACCTACGGTTAACCAATTCTCATGAAATTTTAACCACAGGTTTCTTACTGTTCACACATAACACAAACAAATTTCCACATTTTTCTGATGATTTCACTTTTCTAAAATTAAAACAGTGTTAAAATTACTGATTAAAATAATCAAATTCATAATATTGTTACATTCGGTTCACAATTTATTCTTCACATGCATACTGACAATACCAATCATGTGTACATTTTTAGAGATTTATCTACTTTCGTAGAATTAGATATAATTTCTATACAATTTAGTCATGCTCACTATTTCTATTTCCAGAAAACATATTAATTCACACAGTCAGCAGAAAATTTCCAAACTTTGACAACATGTTCTACTAATAGTGTACACATCGCATAAATTTTATGACATTGATCTCTACATATTCACACAGTGACAATTAAATCATGCTCAAGCACTAAATTTCAGAAATTTTCCGCAATTCTACAATAAACGAAAATTCACCAAATAACATTGTACATTCTATATTGTTTACTTTATTTTACACACAGTTTACCTTATATCCTCATGCGGAAAATCTCGGAAATAGGTTATATAAGTCAAACCAACCTAATGTTGCAGTCTGACAACTTAACGGCAAGGGATAGCCGTTTAGCAGGTTAACGGCATCAAAGACTGCCGCCAACGCAGGAACATAACGGCAAGAGATTGTGCCGTTAATCTCCTGTCTGTGCAAAACACAGACTGCTCACAGAAAAATCGCTTGAATGGGGGTTCCAGGACACGAGGAAAAATCACAAAAATCCTAGGACATACTAGACACATGTAGGGACTGTGTGGGAAGGTTACTTGCCTTAGGTAAATTCCACAATCGTCGATTTGTGTCGGAGAAGCTCTCCTCAGCCTGTGCCAAAGAGTCTTCGATTCCTCTTCCACCGAGTCCTGTGTTGATGTAGCACGCTTTCCAGTAATAGGGAACCCTTCCCTATGAGTAGACTCTCCTCCAATCGTGGAAGATCGCCGGAGAGAGTCATCGGTTGCCGGATTAGAGGTTGCAAAGATCGGTTTTCGCACAGAACTTTAGGGTTTTGACAAAAGAGTCAAAAGGGATAGATCTGGCTGGAAATGGACAATATAAAGGGTTGAGGGCCAGACATACATATGGTAAGTCATCATAGAGCCGTTGGGGAACGGTTCCAAACCTAGAGACGTGATTTCCGGGGGTTTCCAGATCTGGAATCGTAAAAGATCTGGGAAATAGACGTCCACATCTCTGGTCGCCTAATCAGAGTGGGCGTCCATCGATATTTCCCCTATTTATAGTCAACGTCAGCTGATGTTGACGCCGACTGGTCGACAAAACACACTTAAAATATGCAGAATTTAAAAACACCACACACAAATATATATATATAATATATATATATATATATATATATATATATATATAATGTATACAATATGTACATTACAATACTAATAATTTATACAATTCGCACAAATAATTACTATGCACAATAATCTATACATCAATAGTATACACTTATTTACTTATTTATATACATACCTAAGCAACAAGGTATAAAATCAAGGGCCTTACACCCTCTCCCCCTTAAAGAAACTTCGTCCTCGAAGTTAGACTGACACTACTCAAATAACTGAGGATACTTCTTCTTCATTGCATTCTCAAGCTCCCAAGTAGCCTTCTCTCGCGAGAAGTTGCTCCATAAAACTTTCACCGACGCAATGCTCTTGTTCCGGAGATGCTGAACTTTTCGGTCAAGAATAGCTACCGGTTGCTCCACGTAAGAAAGATCTGGCTGAATCTCCACTGGCTCATGGACTAATAATATGAGATGGATCTCTGACGTATCTCCTGAGCATAGAAACGTGGAAAACAGGATGAACACTAGCTAACGCTGGAGGTAAAGCTAGCTCATACGCCACGTTGCCTAAACGTCGAAGAATCTCAAATGGGCCAATGAATCTCGGACTTAGCTTACTATGCCTGCCAAATCTAACTACACCACGAGTAGGAGATATCTTTAAAAAGACATGCTCGCCTACCTCAAACTCCAAATCCTTCCTCCTATTATCGGCATAACTCTTCTGCCTATCCTGTGCCGCAACAAGCCTCTTCCTAATCAACTGAATCTTATCCGAAGTCTCCTGAACTAACTCGGACCGATCAGCTGTCTATCGCCTGCCTCCTCCAACATAACGGAGATCTACAAGGCCTACCATATAACGCCTCAAATGGAGCCATACCAATGCTCGCATGAAAACTGTTGTTATATGCGAACTCCACTAGAGGTAAATGGCGCTCCCAATCATCCTTCCAATCCAGAACACACGCTCTCAGCATCCTCTAGCGTTGGATAGTCCTCTCGGACTGTCCATCTATCTGGGGATGAAATTCCGAACTAAGTTTCAACTCCGAACCTAAAGCATCCTGAAGACCCTTCCACAGCTTCGAAGTAAATCTCGGGTCTCGATCCGAAATGATCGACTTCGGTACCCCATGCAATCTAATAATACTACTAACATATAATCTAGCTAAGCTCTCTACTAATGCTTCTTCTTCATGGGCAAGAAATGCGCAGTCTTCGGAATCTATCTACCACTACCCAAATCGAGTCATTGCCTCGTCTAGATCGAGGTAAACCCGAGACAAAATCCATAGTGACAGCCTCCACTTCCATACTGGAATCTCCATCTTTTGCATAAGTCCAGATGGTCGCTGCCGCTCGGCCTTCACTTGCTAGCATACCAACATCTAGACACAAACTCTGCTACGTCTTTCTTCATACCAGACCACCAAAAAGATCTCTTTAAATCCTGGTACATCTTAGTGTTACCCGGATGAATAGAGAATCTAGATCTATGAGCTTCTGCTAAAACATGCTCACGAACATCTACAATGTCCGGAACACAACACGGTGATGGAATCTAATCACACCATCCTCATCACGAGCAATACCCGCCTTGCCCACTAACTCTTGGAGTCTAGGGTCGGCTTTCTACTGCTCGATCACCTCATCCAACACCGAAGACCTAATGGACAACTGAGCTACAAAAGCCTGGCACAAAGATGGCTCCAACTCAGTCATCACACAAGCTACATCTTTCAACATCTTCCAATCTTGCTGGAGAGACGATCTCTTCTGCTAAGGGCATCTGCTACGACATTCACCTTTCCAGGATGATACTGGAGGTCGAAGTCATAGTCCTTCAGGAACTCAATCCATCTTCTCTGCCTCAGGTTTAATTCCTTATGGGAGAAAAGATATCTCAAGCTCTTGTGGTCAGTAAACACCTCAAATCTGACACCGTAAAGATAGTGTCTCCAGATCTTCAATGCATGAACCACTGCTGCAAGCTCAAGATCATGAGTCGGATAGTTTCGCTCATGTTCCTTCAATTGACGTGAAGCATAAGCTACTACCCTTCCTTGCTGCATCAACACACAGCCAAGGTCAATCCGAGAAGCATCAGTGTAGATAGCAAAACCCTCTACACCGCTCGGAAAAAACCAACACGGGAGCTGAAGTGAGCTTAGTCTTCAATAATTGAAAACTACTCTCACATTCCTCAGACCAGACAAACTTCATTCCCTTCCTGGTAAGCTGAGTCAAGGGGCGGCGATGGATGAAAAAAAATCCCTCAATATATAATAATACCAGCCAAACCAAGAAAACTTCTGATCTCCGAAGGTGTCTTGGGAGTCTCCCAATCCATAACTGCTTGGACCTTTGCTGAATCGACTGCTACAGCAGCACCGGAGATGACGTGCCCGAGGAAATGAACCTCGCGCAACCAAAAATCACACTTGCTGAATTTGGCATACAGCTTGTGCTCACAGAGAACCTCTAATACTATCCTCAAATGCTGACGATGCGTGGCCTCATCCGGAGAGTAGACCACACGTCATCAATAAAAACTACCACAAAGCTATCTAGGTAAGGTCTAAACACCCTGTTCATGAGATCCATGAATGCTGCAGGGGAATTGGTCAATCCAAAAGGAAGGACCAAAAACTCATAATGTCCATAACGGGTTCTGAATGCCGTCTTGGACACATCCTTGCTCCTAATCCTCAACTGATGATAACCAGACCGCAGGTCAATCTTGGAAAAGACTGATGCTTTTTGTAGTTAGTCAAACAAATCATCAATTCGAAGTAAGGGATACATGTTCTTCACCGTCACTTGGTTTATCTTTCTATAGTCAATGCATAACCTAAGTGACCCGTCCTTCTTCTTTACGAATAAAACAGGTGCACCCCAAGGGGAAACGCTAGGGTGAATAAATCCTTATCTAAAATATCCTGCAACTGCTTCCTTAGCTCAGCTAACTCCGCAGGTGCCATCCGATAAGGTGCCTTTGAGATAGGAGAAGTGTCTGGAAGCAACTCTAAGGTGAACTCTATCTCTCTAACCGGTGGCAAACCAGACAAGTCATCAGGAAAGACGTCTGGGAACTCGCGCACTACGTCTAACTCTGCAAGGGTAGGTGACTCATCAGCATTGGGTAATAATACCACACTGGCAAGAAAAGCGTCACATCCCTTGTTCACCATCCTAATAGCCTTCATGGTAGAGATAACAAACTTCCCTGCCAATTTCTTGGCAAAGGATGAGAAAACTCGTCCTCCCCAGGAATACGAAAAACTATCTTCTTCCCTCTACAATCTACTAGGCATAATGCTCTTCTAGCCAATCTAGACCGAGAATAGCATCGTAGTCCTTCATCTTAAGCAAGAAGAAACACCCTTCTAGAACTCTATCCTCAATACACAACGGTAAAGACGGAATACACTTCCTAGTCGATACCGTTCCCGCAGGTGTGTGTACAGACAAGGGAACTTCTAAATCCTCGGACTCTAATCCTGACTCTAAGTCTAACTGCCTAGCGAAACGCTCGGAAATGAACTAGTGTGTAGCACCCGTATCAAACAACACCAGAGCATGAACACCTAAAAATAAAATCGTACCTTCCGTGACATGCTCCGCCTGCTCGGCGTCCTCTCGTGCAAGTGCAAACACCCGAGCTGGGGCTCAAGGTCTCCCTGGTCGTCCTGTCGCCGGCGCTGCTGCTACTGCTGCTACTGGGGCCGCTCCTCGCTGAACTCCCTGCTGAAGTCTGGGGCAATCCTTTATTCTATGCTCAGTGCTCCCACACTTCTGACATTTCCCCGCCAAGTCCAGCACTCCGTACCACCATGTGTCCTCCCGCAATGAGGCCACTCCTTCCTACTACTACCGGGGGAATACTGAGAAGGTACCTGACTAGTTCCCGATACCACGGGACGCTGAGGTGACTGAAAGGTCATTTTCTTCTCTCCTGCCGCTGGAATGGAGCTGCTGGCCTCTTCTGAGAAGCCTTCTTCTCTTCTAGGTACTACTCCATCTCTACCTCCTGCCGACACGCCGCGCTCAGTGCCGCCTCGAGGGTGTGATGGTCAAAGGCCACCAACCTCGTCCTCAGTGACAGTCTCAAACCCATCACGAACTTCTTGGCCTTCCTGCGCTCATCAGCCACAATGTGAGGAGCATACTTTGACAACTCTGCAAACCTGGCCTCGTACTCTAGTACGGCCATGGACCCTGAGTCAGCGAAAGAAACTCCTGCTCCATTTTATCCTGGATGTGCTCTGGGACAAACTTAGCGGAAGAGCCTCACGAACTCGTCCCAGCCAACTTCTACAGCACCATCCTCGAACCGGGTACGTAGCTGTGATGACCACCACACATCGGCCCGCTCCTGCCAAAACCACCATAAAAACCCAATCCAAACTCCATAGGCTTAAGAAAATACTTGCATAATTAAAACAACTCGTACCTGTAGCATATAGGTGGCTAGGGTGACCTTATCATCCTTTGCACACCTAATAGCCCGAAAGATCTTTTCGATCTCCTCATCCAGCTTTCTGCAAGAATCGGATCGCTCTCCCCCTTAAAAGAGGGTGGTGACATCCTCTTGAACCTTTCCATGATGGAGGGTCCACCATGGTCAGCCTGAGGAGCTGGTACCTGAGCCTGCTACAAGAAACAACATAAGCATCATATACTTATGACATGGCAATACTACAACAACATAGAATTAAATAAAGTACAGACTACTCTATTCTATTATTCTACCTGAGCCTCTAACTGGGCCTGAAGCGCTGCCTGGGTATGGGCCTGCGTTTGCATGGCCTGCACCAAACCCTGCATGAAAACTCCATAATCTACAGGTGGCGGTGGGGGTAGCACAGGACCCTGAGGTGCCGAGGCCTGCTGCTCTCCCTGATCCTCACGCCTCGGATCATCTCTCTTGCTCACCCTCGCGAGTAGGTGCACCACGTCTACCACGTGAAGCCATAGGCAAAATTATTAAATTCTTAATTAGAAAGCAACTATCTAACCAATTCCTAACTATGTGGACAATCTACACAGACTTAGCATATAACGAAGATGATGGTATTAAGTGTATATTTATGTACAATTTCAACCTGTAACGGTCTCTGATACCAATCTCTGTAACGGCCCTCTTTATACCGATACGGATATACCATCCCACGTCGATATAAAGAACGTCATTACAGTGGGACATTTACCCAACAATTTCATACAAGGTTGAATATACACAAATATAAATAACACATGGCAATGGAATTGAAAAGAACTGAAATTTGATTTGCATTCCATCATCAACATTTTATCCACAGTCTATATAGAAGTAAAAGAGCTAAATAGTTCATAATAAAAGACAAAAGAGTACAATGTCCACATTAGAATACGCAGAATCTTATTACATACTTTTTCAAGTAAGGGAAAAATACAATAATATGACAAATTCTCAATCTCCTACTCCCGCTCCGAGTCGCCTAGTGATCTCCTCAGAAGAAGTAGTAGGCTCAATACCTGTACGTCGAAGCAAGAATGAGTTCATGGAACTCAACAAGTAACGCTAAGCACACAAAACTTACATGTACTGCATGTCATTTACATTTGATATCACATTTAGGCAAAGAATTTAACAATCTTAACAACTAGAATCCTAAACATGAATTCTACACATTTTCACCTGGCATTTATTTAATATGAAGTATTTACTAGCCAAATGTCTATCACATGCTTTCTACACAATTATTAATATGTCAACTCAATCACATGTTCATAGCATTTATACATGCACAAGGTAATTCTTATTACTTTAAGTATGGAAACTATTTATAAAAGAGACAAAATTCTCTAACATCGATTCTAAATCATTTACACATGGAACCACTTATTATAGACAAGTCACATAACATATCAGACTATCAATTTACATGCTATCGCAAAGTTTTAAACTAACACATGCTTAGTTACACAATCTCACAATTATACATGCACTTACACTTAACACAATTCACATTTATTAATGTCGTGACACATAGCCCAAACCACCAAAGAAGGACACACACCATTCACAACACATAATCATCACCTAGGCATACCAGTGACAATTCTTAGTTACTACGCAGAAACCGGAGAAGCACTCTCCACCCTAACCAGCGATACTTGTTCGCCTCCAGGATTTAATCCCAATGCCCGTGGGATGTCACACACTTGAACTTTCCCGTGGGGACTTTACCACAGTACAGGTCACAGTCTCCACAGCCCTCTAAGTAGCAGTGTCACCTTGGCACATTTTCACGTTTTAATACAAAACTTCACATCATTTTTGACACATTTCTTGTTCATATATATACACATGTTTCAGATTCCCTATCATGGTACTACTTGGTGAGGATACATTAGTTCATATGTCATTAGCATGCTGTAATTAAAGAGGTTTAAACTAATTATATAAATCAGGTTTAAGAAATCATTTATGATGGAATAAAAAAAACTGTACCTACGGTTACCAATTCTCATGAAATTTTAACCACAGGTTCTGTTCACACATAACACAGACAAATTTCCACATTTTTCTGATGATTCACTATTTTCTAAAATTAAAACAGTGTTAAAATTACTGATTAAAATAATCAAATTCATAATATTGTTAACATTCGGTCTCACAATTTATTCTTCACATGCATACTGACAATACCAATCATGTGTACATTTTTAGAGATTTATCTACTTTCGTAGAATTAGATATAATTTCTATACAATTTAGTCATGCTCACTATTTCTATTTCCAGAAAACATATTAATTCACACAGTCAGCAGAAAATTTCCAAACTTTGACAACATGTTCTACTAATAGTGTACACATCGCATAAATTTTATGACATTGATCTCTTACATATTCACACAGTGACAATTAAATCATGCTCAAGCACTAAATTTCAGAAATTTTCCGCAATTCTACAATAAACGAAAATTCACCAAAATAACATTGTACATTCTATATTGTTTACTTTATTTTACACACAGTTTACCTTATATCCTCATGCGGAAAATCTCGGAAACTAGGTTATATAAGTCAAACCAACCTAATGTTGCAGTCTGACAACTTAACGGCAAGGGATAGCCGTTTAGCAGGTTAACGGCATCAAAGACTGCCGCCAACGCAGGAACATAACGGCAAGAGATTGTGCCGTTAATCTCCTGTCTGTGCAAAACACAGACTGCTCACAGAAAAATCGCTTGAATGGGGGTTCCAGGACACGAGGAAAAATCCACAAAAATTCCTAGGACATACTAGACACATGTAGGGACTGTGTGGGAAGGTTACTTGCCTTAGGTAAATTCCACAATCGTCGATTTGTGTCGGAGAAGCTCTCCTCAGCCTGTGCCAAAGAGTCTTCGATTCCTCCTTCCACCGAGTCCTGTGTTGATGTAGCACGCTTTCCAGTAATAGGGAACCCTTCTCCTATGAGTAGACTCTCCTCCAATCGTGGAAGATCGCCGGAGAGAGTCATCGGTTGCCGGATTAGAGGTTGCAAAGATCGGTTTTCGCACAGAACTTTAGGGTTTTGACAAAAGAGTCAAAAGGGATAGATCTGGCTGGAAATTGGACAATATAAAGGGTTGAGGGCCAGACATACATAATGGTAAGTCATAGAGCCGTTGGGGAACGGTTTCCAAACCTAGAGACGTGATTTCCGGGGGTGTTTCCAGATCTGGAATCGTAAAAGATCTGGGAAATAGACGTCCACATCTCTGGTCGCCTAATCAGAGTGGGCGTCCATCGATATTTCCACCTATTTATAGTCAACGTCAGCTGATGTTGACGCCGACTGGTCGACAAAACACACTTAAAATATGCAGAATTTAAAAACACCACACACAAATATATATATATATATATATATATATATATATATATATATATATATTAACTTGTATACAATATGTACATTACAATACTAATAATTTATACAATTCGCACAAATAATACTATGCACAATAATCTATACATCAATAGTATACACTTATTTACTTTTTATATACATACCTAAGCAAACAAGGTATAAAATCAAGGGCCTTACACCCTCTCCCCCTTAAAGAAACTTCGTCCTCGAAGTTAGACTGACACTACTCAAATAACTGAGGATACTTCTTCTTCATTGCATTCTCAAGCTCCCAGTAGCCTTCTCTCGCGAGAAGTTGCTCCATAAAACTTTCACCGACGCAATGCTCTTGTTCCGGAGATGCTGAACTTTTCGGTCAAGAATAGCTAACGGTTGCTCCACGTAAGAAAGATCTGGCTGAATCTCCACTGGCTCATGACTAATAATATGAGATGGATCTCTGACGTATCTCCTGAGCATAGAAACGTGGAAAACAGGATGAACACTAGCTAACGCTGGAGGTAAAGCTAGCTCATACGCCACGTTGCCAAACGTCGAAGAATCTCAAATGGGCCAATGAATCTCGGACTTAGCTTACTATGCCTGCCAAATCTAACTACACCACGAGTAGGAGATATCTTTAAAAAGACATGCTCGCCTACCTCAAACTCCAAATCCTTCCTCCTATATCGGCATAACTCTTCTGCCTATCCTGTGCCGCAACAAGCCTCTTCCTAATCAACTGAATCTTATCCGAAGTCTCCTGAACTAACTCCGGACCGATCAGCTGTCTATCGCCTGCCTCCTCCCAACATAACGGAGATCTACAAGGCCTACCATATAACGCCTCAAATGGAGCCATACCAATGCTCGCATGAAAACTGTTGTTATATGCGAACTCCACTAGAGGTAAATGGCGCTCCCAATCATCCTTCCAATCCAGAACACACGCTCTCAGCATATCCTCTAGCGTTGGATAGTCCTCTCGGACTGTCCATCTATCTGGGGATGAAAATTCGAACTAAGTTTCAACTCCGAACCTAAAGCATCCTGAAGACCCTTCCACAGCTTCGAAGTAAATCTCGGGTCTCGATCCGAAATGATCGACTTCGGTACCCCATGCAATCTAATAATACTACTAACATATAATCTAGCTAAGCTCTCTACTAACTGCTTCTCTTCATGGGCAAGAAATGCGCAGTCTTCGAGAATCTATCTACCACTACCCAAATCGAGTCATTGCCTCGTCTAGATCGAGGTAAACCGAGACAAAATCCATAGTGACAGCCTCCCACTTCCATACTGGAATCTCCATCTTTTGCATAAGTCCAGATGGTCGCTGCCGCTCGGCTTCACTTGCTAGCATACCAAACATCTAGACACAAACTCTGCTACATCTTCTTCATACCAGACCACCAAAAAGATCTCTTAAATCCTGGTACATCTTAGTGTTACCCGGATGAATAGAGAATCTAGATCTATGAGCTTCTGCTAAAACATGCTCACGAACATCTACAATGTCCGGAACACAAACACGGTGATGGAATCTAATCACACCATCCTCATCACGAGCAATACCCGCCTTGCCCACTAACTCTTGGAGTCTAGGGTCGGCTTTCTATGCTCGATCACCTCATCCAACACCGAAGACCTAATGGACAACTGAGCTACAAAAGCCTGGCACAAAGATGGCTCCAACTCAGTCATCACACAAGCTACATCTTTCAACATCTTCCAATCTGCTGGAGAGACGACTCTTCCTGCTAAGGGCATCTGCTACGACATTCACCTTTCCAGGATGATACTGGAGGTCGAAGTCATAGTCCTTCAGGAACTCAATCCATCTTCTCTGCCTCAGGTTTAATTCCTTCTGGGAGAAAAGATATCTCAAGCTCTTGTGGTCAGTAAACACCTCAAATCTGACACCGTAAAGATAGTGTCTCCAGATCTTCATGCATGAACCACTGCTGCAAGCTCAAGATCATGAGTCGGATAGTTTCGCTCATGCTCCTTCAATTGACGTGAAGCATAAGCTACTACCCTTCCTTGCTGCATCAACACACAGCCAAGGTCAATCCGAGAAGCATCAGTGTAGATAGCAAAACCCTCTACACCGCTCGGAAAAACCAACACGGGAGCTGAAGTGAGCTTAGTCTTCAATAATTGAAAACTACTCTCACATTCCTCAGACCAGACAAACTTCATTCCCTTCCTGGTAAGCTGAGTCAAAGGGGCGGCGATGGATGAAAATCCCTCAATAAATCGCCTATAATAACCAGCCAAACCAAGAAAACTTCTGATCTCCGAAGGTGTCTTGGGAGTCTCCCAATCCATAACTGCTTGGACCTTTGCTGAATCGACTGCTACAGCAGCACCGGAGATGAGACGTGCCCGAGGAAATGAACCTCGCGCAACCAAAAATCACACTTGCTGAATTTGGCATACAGCTTGTGCTCACAGAGAACCTCTAATACTATCCTCAAATGCTGACGATGCGTGGCCTCATCCGAGAGTAGACCAACACGTCATCAATAAAAACTACCACAAAGCTATCTAGGTAAGGTCTAAACACCCTGTTCATGAGATCCATGAATGCTGCAGGGGAATTGGTCAATCCAAAAGGAGGACCAAAAACTCATAATGTCCATAACGGGTTCTGAATGCCGTCTTGGACACATCCTTGCTCCTAATCCTCAACTGATGATAACCAGACCGCAGGTCAATCTTGGAAAAGACTGATGCTTTTTGTAGTTAGTCAAACAAATCATCAATTCGAAGTAAGGGATACATGTTCTTCACCGTCACTTGGTTTATCTTTCTATAGTCAATGCATAACCTAAGTGACCCGTCCTTCTTCTTTACGAATAAAACAGGTGCACCCCAAGGGGAAACGCTAGGGTGAATAAATCCCTTATCTAAAATATCCTGCAACTGCTCCTTAGCTCAGCTAACTCCGCAGGTGCCATCCGATAAGGTGCCTTTGAGATAGGAGAAGTGTCTGGAAGCAACTCTAAGGTGAACTCTATCTCTCTAACCGGTGGCAAACCAGACAAGTCATCAGGAAAGACGTCTGGGAACTCGCGCACTACGTCTAACTCTGCAAGGGTAGGTGACTCATCAGCATTGGGTAATAATACCACACTGGCAAGAAAAGCGTCACATCCCTTGTTCACCATCCTAATAGCCTTCATGGTAGAGATAACAAACTTCCCTGCCAAATTTCTTGGCAAAGGATGAGAAAACTCGTCCTCCCCAGGAATACGAAAAACTATCTTCTTCCCTCTACAATCTACTAGGGCATAATGCTCTTCTAGCCAATCTAGACCGAGAATAGCATCGTAGTCCTTCATCTTAAGCAAGAAGAAACACCCTTCTAGAACTCTATCCTCAATACACAACGGTAAAGACGGAATACACTTCCTAGTCGATACCGTTCCCGCAGGTGTGTGTACAGACAAGGGAACTTCTAAATCCTCGGACTCTAATCCTGACTCTAAGTCTAACTGCCTAGCGAAACGCTCGGAAATGAATAGTGTGTAGCACCCGTATCAAACAACACCAGAGCATGAACACCTAAAAATAAAATCGTACCTTCCGTGACATGCTCCGCTGCTCGGCGTCCTCTCGTGCAAGTGCAAACACCCGAGCTGGGGCTCAAGGTCTCCCTGGTCGTCCTGTCGCCGGCGCGCTGCTGCTACTGCTGCTACTGGGGCCGCTCCTCGCTGAACTCCCTGCTGAAGTCTGGGGCAATCCTTTATTCTATGCTCAGTGCTCCCACACTTCTGACATTTCCGCCAAGTTCCAGCACTCCGTACCACCATGTGTCCTCCCGCAATGAGGGCACTCCTTCCTACTACCGGGGGAATACTGAGAAGGTACCTGACTAGTTCCCGATACCACGGGACGCTGAGGTGACTGAAAGGTCATTTTCTTCTTCTCCTGCCGCTGGAATGGAGCTGCTGGCCTCTTCTGAGAAGCCTTCTTCTCTTCTAGGTACTGCTCCATCTCTACCTCCTGCCGACACGCCGCGCTCAGTGCCGCCTCGAGGTGTGATGGTCAAAGGCCACCAACCTCGTCCTCAGTGACAGTCTCAAACCCATCACGAACTTCTTGGCCTTCCTGCGCTCATCAGCCACAATGTGAGGAGCATACTTTGACAACTCTGCAAACCTGGCCTCGTACTCTAGTACGGCCATGGAACCCTGAGTCAGCGAAAGAAACTCCTGCTCCATTTTATCCTGGATGTGCTCTGGGACAAACTTAGCTCGGAAGAGCCTCACGAACTCGTCCCAGCCAACTTCTACAGCACCATCCTCGAACCGGGTACGTAGCTGTGATGACCACCACACATCGGCCCGCTCCTGCCAAAACCACCCATAAAAACCCAATCCAAACTCCATAGGCTTTAAGAAAATACTTGCATAATTTAAACAACTCGTACCTGTAGCATATAGGTGGCTAGGGTGACCTTATCATCCTTTGCACACCTAATAGCCCGAAAGATCTTTTCGATCTCCTCATCCAGCTTTCTGCAAGAATCGGATCGCTCTCCCCCTTAAAAGAGGGTGGTGACATCCTCTTGAACCTTTCCATGATGGAGGGTCCACCATGGTCAGCCTGAGGAGCGGTGGTACCTGAGCCTGCTACAAGAAACAACATAAGCATCATATACTTATGACATGGCAATACTACAACAACATAGAATTAAATAAAGTACAGACTACTCTATTCTATTATTCTACCTGAGCCTCTAACTGGGCCTGAAGCGCTGCCTGGGTATGGGCCTGCGTTTGCATGGCCTGCACCAAACCCTGCATGAAAACTCCATAATCTACAGGTGGCGGTGGGGGTAGCACAGGACCCTGAGGTGCCGAGGCCTGCTGCTCTCCCTGATCCTCACGCCTCGGATCATCTCTCCTTGCTCACCCTCGCGAGTAGGTGCACCACGTCTACCACGTGAAGCCATAGGCTGCAAAATTATAAATTCTAATTAGAAAGCAACTATCTAACCAATTCCTAACTATGTGGACAATCTACACAGACTTAGCATATAACGAAGATGATGGTATTAAGTGTATATTTATGTACAATTTCAACCTGTAACGGTCTCTGATACCAATCTCTGTAACGGCCCTCTTTATACCGGTACGGATATACCATCCCACGTCGATATAAAGAACGTCATTACAGTGGACATTTACCCAACAATTCATACAAGGTTGAAATATACACAAATATAAATAACACATGGCAATGGAATGAAAAGAACTGAAATTTGATTTGCATTCCATCATCAACATTTTATCACAGTCTATATAGAAGTAAAAGAGCTAAATAGTTCATAATAAAAGACAAAAGAGTACAATGTCCACATTAGAATACGCAGAATCTTTATTACATACTTTTTCAAGTAAGGGAAAAATACAATAATATGACAAATTCTCAATCTCCTACTCCCGCTCCGAGTCGCTCCTAGTGATCTCCTCAGAAGAAGTAGTAGGCAATACCTGTACGTCGAAGCAAGAATGAGTTCATGGAACTCAACAAGTAACGCTAAGCACACAAAACTTACATGTACTGCATGTCATTTACATGATATCACATTTAGGCAAAGAATTTAACAATCTTAACAACTAGAATCCTAAACATGAATTCTACACATTTTCACCTGGCATTTATTTAATATGAAGTATTTACTAGCCAAATGTCTATCACATGCTTTCTACACAATTATTAATATGTCAACTCAATCACATGTTCATAGCATTTATACATGCACAAGGTAATTCTTATTACTTTAAGTATGGAAACTATTTATAAAAGAGACAAAATTCTCTAACATCGATTCTAAATCATTTACACATGGAACCACTTATTATAGACAAGTCACATAACATATCAGACTATCAATTTACATGCTATCGCAAAGGTTTAAACTAACACATGCTTAGTTAACAATCTCACAATTTATACATGCACTTACACTTAACACAATTCACATTTATTAATGTCGTGACACATAGCCCAACCACCAAAGAAGGACACACACCATTCACAACACATAATCATCACCTAGGCATACCAGTGACAATTCTTAGTTACTACGCAGAACCGGGAGAAGCACTCTCCACCCTAACCAGCGATACTTGTTCGCCTCCAGGATTTAATCCCAATGCCCGTGGGATGTCACACACTTGAACTTTCCCGTGGGGACTTTACCACAGTACAGTTCCACAGCCCTTAAGTAGCAGTGTCACCCTTGGCACATTTTCACGTTTTAATACAAAACTTCACATCATTTTTGACACATTTCTTGTATTCATATATATACACATGTTCAGATTCCCTATCATGGTACACTGTTGGTGAGGATACATTAGTTCATATCATTAGCATGCTGTAATTAAAGAGGTTTAAACTAATTATATAAATCAAGGTTAAGAAATCATTTATGATGGAATAAACAAAACTGTACCTACGGTTAACCAATTCTCATGAAATTTTAACCACAGGTTCTGTTCACACATAACACAGACAAATTTCCACATTTTTCTGATGATTCACTATTTTCTAAAATTAAAACAGTGTTAAAATTACTGATTAAAATAATCAAATTCATATATTGTTAACATTCGGTCTCACAATTTATTCTTCACATGCATACTGACAATACCAATCATGTGTACATTTTTAGAGATTTATCTACTTTCGTAGAATTAGATATAATTTCTATACAATTTAGTCATGCTCACTATTTCTATTTCCAGAAAACATATTAATTCACACAGTCAGCAGAAAATTTCCAAACTTTGACAACATGTTCTACTAATAGTGTACACATCGCATAAATTTTATGACATTAATCTCTTACATATTCACACAGTGACAATAAATCATGCTCAAGCACTAAATTTTAGAAATTTTCCGCAATTCTACAATAAACAAAAATTCACCAAAATAACATTGTACATTCTATATTGTTTACTTTATTCTACACACAGTTTACCTTATATCCTCATGCGGAAAATCCCGGAAACTAGGTTATAAGTCAAACCAGCCTAATGTTGCAGTCTGACAACTTAACGGCAAGGATAGCCGTTTAGCAGGTTAACGGCATCAAAGACTGCCGCCAACGCAGGAACTTAACGACAAGAGATTGTGCCGTTAATCTCATGTCTGTGCAAAACACAGATGCTCACAGAAAAATCGCTTGAATGTGGGTTCCAGGACACGAGGAAAAATCACAAAAATTCCTAGGACATACTAGACACATGTAGGGACTGTATGGGAACGTTACTTGCCTTAGGTAAATTCCACAATCGTCGATTTGTGTCGGAGAAGATCTCCTCGGCCTATGCCAAAGAGTCTTCGATCCTCCTTCCACCGAGTCTGTGTTGATGTAGCCGCTTTCCAGTAATGGGGAACCCTTCTCTTATGAGTAGACTCTCCTCCAGTCGTGGAAGTCGCCGGAGAGAGTCACGGTTGCCGGATTAGAGGTTGCAAAGATCGGTTTTCGCACAGAACTTTAGGGTTTTGACAAAAGAGTCAAAAGGGATAGATCTGGCCGGAAATTGGACAATATAAAGGGCTGAGGGCTAGACATACATAATGGTAAGTCATAGAGCCATTGGGGAACGGTTTCCAAACCTAGAGACGTGATTTCCGGGGGCGTTTTGGATCTGGAATCATAACAAATCTGGGAAATAGACGTCACATCTCTGGTCGCCTAATCAGAGTGGGCGTCCATCGATATTGCCGCCTATTTATAGTCAACGTCAGCTGATGTTGACGCCGACTGGTCGACAAAACACACTTAAAATATGCAGAATTTAAAAACACCACACACAATATATATATATATATATATATATATATATATATATATATATATTATATAACTTGTATACAATATGTACATTACAATACTAATAATTTATACAATTCGCACAAATAATTACTATGCACAATAATCTATACATCAATAGTATACACTTATTTACTTATTTATATACATACCTAAGCAAACAAGGTATAAAATCAAGGGCCTTACACCCTCTCCCCCTTAAAGAAACTTCGTCCTCGAAGTTAGACTGACACTACTCAAATAACTGAGGATACTTCTTCTTCATTGCATTCTCAAGCTCCCAAGTAGCCTTCTCTCGCGAGAAGTTGCTCCATAAAACTTTCACCGACGCAATGCTCTTGTTCCGGAGATGCTGAACTTTTCGGTCAAGAATAGCTACCGGTTGCTCCACGTAAGAAAGATCTGGCTGAATCTCCACTGGCTCATGACTAATAATATGAGATGGATCTCTGACGTATCTCCTGAGCATAGAAACGGGAAACAGGATGAACACTAGCTAACGCTGGAGGTAAAGCTAGCTCATACGCCACGTTGCCTAAACGTCGAAGAATCTCAAATGGGCCAATGAATCTCGGACTTAGCTTACTATGCCTGCCAAATCTAACTACACCACGAGTAGGAGATATCTTTAAAAAGACATGCTCGCCTACCTCAAACTCCAAATCCTTCCTCCTATTATCGGCATAACTCTTCTGCCTATCCTGTGCCGCAACAAGCCTCTTCCTAATCAACTGAATCTTATCCGAAGTCTCCTGAACTAACTCCGGACCGATCAGCTGTCTATCGCCTGCCTCCTCCCAACATAACGGAGATCTACAAGGCCTACCATATAACGCCTCAAATGGAGCCATACCAATGCTCGCATGAAAACTGTTGTTATATGCGAACTCCACTAGAGGTAAATGGCGCTCCCAATCATCCTTCCAATCCAGAACACACGCTCTCAGCATATCCTCTAGCGTTTGGATAGTCCTCTCGGACTGTCCATCTATCTGGGGATGAAATTCCGAACTAAGTTTCAACTCCGAACCTAAAGCATCCTGAAGACCCTTCCACAGCTTCGAAGTAAATCTCGGGTCTCGATCCGAAATGATCGACTTCGGTACCCCATGCAATCTAATAATACTACTAACATATAATCTAGCTAAGCTCTCTACTAACTGCTTCTTCTTCATGGGCAAGAAATGCGCAGTCTTCGAGAATCTATCTACCACTACCCAAATCGAGTCATTGCCTCGTCTAGATCGAGGTAAACCCGAGACAAAATCCATAGTGACAGCCTCCCACTTCCATACTGGAATCTCCATCTTTTGCATAAGTCCAGATGGTCGCTGCCGCTCGGCCTTCACTTGCTAGCATACCAAACATCTAGACACAAACTCTGCTACGTCTTTCTTCATACCAGACCACCAAAAAGATCTCTTTAAATCCTGGTACATCTTAGTGTTACCCGGATGAATAGAGAATCTAGATCTATGAGCTTCTGCTAAAACATGCTCACGAACATCTACAATGTCCGGAACACAAACACGGTGATGGAATCTAATCACACCATCCTCATCACGAGCAATACCCGCCTTGCCCACTAACTCTTGGAGTCTAGGGTCGGCTTTCTACTGCTCGATCACCTCATCCAACACCGAAGACCTAATGGACAACTGAGCTACAAAAGCCTGGCACAAAGATGGCTCCAACTCAGTCATCACACAAGCTACATCTTTCAACATCTTCCAATCTTGCTGGAGAGACGATCTCTTCCTGCTAAGGGCATCTGCTACGACATTCACCTTTCCAGGATGATACTGGAGGTCGAAGTCATAGTCCTTCAGGAACTCAATCCATCTTCTCTGCCTCAGGTTTAATTCCTTCTGGGAGAAAAGATATCTCAAGCTCTTGTGGTCAGTAAACACCTCAAATCTGACACCGTAAAGATAGTGTCTCCAGATCTTCAATGCATGAACCACTGCTGCAAGCTCAAGATCATGAGTCGGATAGTTTCGCTCATGTTCCTTCAATTGACGTGAAGCATAAGCTACTACCCTTCCTTGCTGCATCAACACACAGCCAAGGTCAATCCGAGAAGCATCAGTGTAGATAGCAAAACCCTCTACACCGCTCGAAAAACCAACACGGGAGCTGAAGTGAGCTTAGTCTTCAATAATTGAAAACTACTCTCACATTCCTCAGACCAGACAAACTTCATTCCCTTCCTGGTAAGCTGAGTCAAAGGGGCGGCGATGGATGAAAATCCCTCAATAAATCGCCTATAATAACCAGCCAAACCAAGAAAACTTCTGATCTCCGAAGGTGTCTTGGGAGTCTCCCAATCCATAACTGCCTGGACCTTTGCTGAATCGACTGCTACAGCAGCACCGGAGATGACGTGCCCGAGGAAATGAACCTCGCGCAACCAAAAATCACACTTGCTGAATTTGGCATACAGCTTGTGCTCACAGAGAACCTCTAATACTATCCTCAAATGCTGACGATGCGTGGCCTCATCCGGAGAGTAGACCAACACGTCATCAATAAAAACTACCACAAAGCTATCTAGGTAAGGTCTAAACACCCTGTTCATGAGATCCATGAATGCTGCAGGGGAATTGGTCAATCCAAAAGGAAGGACCAAAAACTCATAATGTCCATAACGGGTTCTGAATGCCGTCTTGGACACATCCTTGCTCCTAATCCTCAACTGATGATAACCAGACCGCAGGTCAATCTTGGAAAAGACTTGATGCTTTTTGTAGTTAGTCAAACAAATCATCATTCGAAGTAAGGGATACATGTTCTTCACCGTCACTTGGTTTATCTTTCTATAGTCAATGCATAACCTAAGTGACCCGTCCTTCTTCTTTACGAATAAAACAGGTGCACCCCAAGGGGAAACGCTAGGGTGAATAAATCCCTTATCTAAAATATCCTGCAACTGCTTCCTTAGCTCAGCTAACTCCGCAGGTGCCATCCGATAAGGTGCCTTTGAGATAGGAGAAGTGTCTGGAAGCAACTCTAAGGTGAACTCTATCTCTCTAACCGGTGGCAAACCAGACAAGTCATCAGGAAAGACGTCTGGGAACTCGCGCACTACGTCTAACTCTGCAAGGGTAGGTGACTCATCAGCATTGGGTAATAATACCACACTGGCAAGAAAAGCGTCACATCCCTTGTTCACCATCCTAATAGCCTTCATGGTAGAGATAACAAACTTCCCTGCCAAATTTCTTGGCAAAGGATGAGAAAACTCGTCCTCCCCAGGAATACGAAAAACTATCTTCTTCCCTCTACAATCTACTAGGGCATAATGCTCTTCTAGCCAATCTAGACCGAGAATAGCATCGTAGTCCTTCATCTTAAGCAAGAAGAAACACCCTTCTAGAACTCTATCCTCAATACACAACGGTAAAGACGGAATACACTTCCTAGTCGATACCGTTCCCGCAGGTGTGTGTACAGACAAGGGAACTTCTAAATCCTCGGACTCTAATCCTGACTCTAAGTCTAACTGCCTAGCGAAACGCTCGAAATGAACTAGTGTGTAGCACCCGTATCAAACACCCAGAGCATGAACACCTAAAAATAAAATCGTACCTTCCGTGACATGCTCCGCCTGCTCGGCGTCCTCTCGTGCAAGTGCAAACACCCGAGCTGGGGCTCAAGGTCTCCCTGGTCGTCCTGTCGCCGGCGCTGCTGCTACTGCTGCTACTGGGGCCGCTCCTCGCTGAACTCCCTGCTGAAGTCTGGGGCAATCCTTTATTCTATGCTCAGTGCTCCCACACTTCTGACATTTCCCCGCCAAGTTCCAGCACTCCGTACCACCATGTGTCCCCCGCAATGAGGACACTCCTTCCTACTACCGGGGGAATACTGAGAAGGTACCTGACTAGTTCCCGATACCACGGGACGCTGAGGTGACTGAAAGGTCATTTCTTCTTCTCCTGCCGCTGGAATGGAGCTGCTGGCCTCTTCTGAGAAGCCTTCTTCTCTTCTAGGTACTGCTCCATCTCTACCTCCTGCCGACACGCCGCGCTCAGTGCCGCCTCGAGGGTGTGATGGTCAAAGGCCACCAACCTCGTCCTCAGTGACAGTCTCCAACCCATCACGAACTTCTTGGCCTTCCTGCGCTCATCAGCCACAATGTGAGGAGCATACTTTGACAACTCTGCAAACCTGGCCTCGTACTCTAGTACGGCCATGGAACCCTGAGTCAGCGAAAGAACTCCTGCTCCATTTTATCCTGGATGTGCTCTGGGACAAACTTAGCTCGGAAGAGCCTCACGAACTCGTCCCAGCCAACTTCTACAGCACCATCCTCGAACCGGGTACGTAGCTGTGATGACCACCACACATCGGCCCGCCTGCCAAACCCCCATAAAAACCCAATCCAAACTCCATAGGCTTTAAGAAAATACTTGCATAATTTAAACAACTCGTACCTGTAGCATATAGGTGGCTAGGGTGACCTTATCATCCTTTGCACACCTAATAGCCCGAAAGATCTTTTCGATCTCCCTCATCCAGCTTTCTGCAAGAATCGGATCGCTCTCCCCCTTAAAAGAGGGTGGTGACATCCTCTTGAACCTTTCCATGATGGAGGGTCCACCATGGTCAGCCTGAGGAGCTGGTACCTGAGCCTGCTACAAGAAACAACATAAGCATCATATACTTATGACATGGCAATACTACAACAACATAGAATTAAATAAAGTACAGACTACTCTATTCTATTATTCTACCTGAGCCTCTAACTGGGCCTGAAGCGCTGCCTGGGTATGGGCCTGCGTTTGCATGCCTGCACCAAACCCTGCATGAAAACTCCATAATCTACAGGTGGCGGTGGGGGTAGCACAGGACCCTGAGGTGCCGAGGCCTGCTGCTCTCCCTGATCCTCACGCCTCGGATCATCTCTCCTCTGCTCACCCTCGCGAGTAGGTGCACCACGTCTACCACGTGAAGCCATAGGCTGCAAAATTATTAAATTCTTAATTAGAAAGCAACTATCTAACCAATTCCTAACTATGTGGACAATCTACACAGACTTAGCATATAACGAAGATGATGGTATTAAGTGTATATTTATGTACAATTTCAACCTGTAACGGTCTCTGATACCAATCTCTGTAACGCCCTCTTTATACCGGTACGGATATACCATCCCACGTCGATATAAAGAACGTCATTACAGTGGGACATTTACCCAACAATTTCATACAAGGTTGAAATATACACAAATATAAATAACACATGGCAATGGAATTGAAAAGAACTGAAATTTGATTTGCATTCCATCATCAACATTTTATCCACAGTCTATATAGAAGTAAAAGAGCTAATAGTTCATAATAAGACAACAAGAGTACAATGTCCACATTAGAATACGCAGAATCTTTATTACATACTTTTTCAAGTAAGGAAAAATACAATAAATGACAAATTCTCAATCTCCTACTCCCGCTCCGAGTCGCTCCTAGTGATCTCCTCAGAAGAAGTAGTAGGCTCAATACCTGTACGTCGAAGCAAGAATGAGTTCATGGAACTCAACAAGTAACGCTAAGCACACAAAACTTACATGTACTGCATGTCATTTACATTTGATATCACATTTAGGCAAAGAATTTAACAATCTTAACAACTAGAATCCTAAACATGAATTCTACACATTTTCACCTGGCATTTATTTAATATGAAGTATTTACTAGCCAAATATCTATCACATGCTTTCTACACAATTATAATATGTCAACTCAATCACATGTTCATAGCATTTATACATGCACAAGGTAATTCTTATTACTTTAAGTATGGAAACTATTTATAAAAGAGACAAAATTCTCTAACATCGATTCTAAATCATTTACACATGGAACCACTTATTATAGACAAGTCACATAACATATCAGACTATCAATTTACATGCTATCGCAAAGGTTTAAACTAACACATGCTTAGTTACACAATCTCACAATTTATACATGCACTTACACTTAACACAATTCACATTTATTAATGTCGTGACACATAGCCCAAACCACCAAAGAAGGACACACACCATTCACAACACATAATCATCACCTAGGCATACCAGTGACAATTCTTAGTTACTACGCAGAACCGGGAGAAGCACTCTCCACCCTAACCAGCGATACTTGTTCGCCTCCAGGATTAATCCCAATGCCCGTGGGATGTCACACACTTGAACTTTCCCGTGGGGACTTTACCACAGTACAGTTCCACAGCCCTCTAGGTAGCAGTGTCACCCTTGGCACATTTTCACGTTTTAATACAAAACTTCACATCATTTTTGACACATTTCTTGTATTCATATATATACACATTTTTCATTCCCTATCATGGTACTACTGTTGAGAGGACATTAGTTCATATGTCATTAGCATGCTGTAATTAAAGAGGTTTAAACTAATTATATAAATCAAGGTTTAAGAAATCATTTATGATGGAATAAACAAAACTGTACCTACGGTTAACCAATTCTCATGAAATTTTAACCACAGGTTCTGTTCACACATAACACAGACAAATTTCCACATTTTTCTGATGATTTCACTATTTTCTAAAATTAAAACAGTGTTAAAATTACTGATTAAAATAATCAAATTCATAATATTGTTAACATTCGGTCTCACATTTATTCTTCACATGCATACTGACAATACCAATCATGTGTACATTTTTAGAGATTTATCTACTTTCGTAGAATTAGATATATTTCTATACAATTTAGTCATGCTCACTATTTCTATTTCCAGAAAACATATTAATTCACACAGTCAGCAGAAAATTTCCAAACTTTGACAACATGTTCTACTAATAGTGTACACATCGCATAAATTTTATGACATTAATCTCTTACATATTCACACAGTGACAATTAATCATGCTCAAGCACTAAATTTTAGAAATTTTCCGCACTAATTCTACAATAAACAAAAATTCACCAAAATAACATTGTACATTCTATATTGTTTACTTTATTCTACACACAGTTTACCTTATATCCTCATGCGGAAAATCCCGAAACTAGGTTATATAAGTCAAACCAGCCTAATGTTGCAGTCTGACAACTTAACGGCAAGGGATAGCCGTTTAGCAGGTTAACGGCATCAAAGACTGCCGCCAACGCAGGAACTTAACGACAAGAGATTGTGCCGTTAATCTCATGTCTGTGCAAAACACAGACTGCTCACAGAAAAATCGCTTGAATGTGGGTTCCAGGACACGAGGAAAAATCCACAAAATTCCTAGGACATACTAGACACATGTAGGGACTGTATGGGAACGTTACTTGCCTTAGGTAAATTCCACAATCGTCGATTTGTGTCGGAGAAGCTCTCCTCGGCCTATGCCAAAGAGTCTTCGATTCCTCCTTCCACCGAGTCCTGTGTTGATGTAGCACGCTTTCCAGTAATGGGGAACCCTTCTCTTATGAGTAGACTCTCCTCCAGTCGTGGAAGATCGCCGGAGAGAGTCATCGGTTGCCGGATTAGAGGTTGCAAAGATCGGTTTTCGCACAGAACTTTAGGGTTTTGACAAAAGAGTCAAAAGGGATAGATCTGGCCGGAAATTGGACAATATAAAGGGCTGAGGGCTAGACATACATAATGGTAAGTCATAGAGCCATTGGGGAACGGTTTCCAAACCTAGAGACGTGATTTCCGGGGGCGTTTCCGGATCTGGAATCATAACAAATCTGGGAAATAGACGTCCACATCTCTGGTCGCCTAATCAGAGTGGGCGTCCATCGATATTGCCGCCTATTTATAGTCAACGTCAGCTGATGTTGACGCCGACTGGTCGACAAAACACACTTAAAATATGCAGAATTTAAAAACACCACACACATATATATATATATATATATATATATATAAACTGTATACAATATACATTACAATACTAATAATTTATACAATTCGCACAAATAATTACCATGCACAATAATCTATACATCAATAGTATACACTTATTTATATACATACCTAAGCAAACAAGGTAAATAATCAAGGGCCTTACAGATGCTATTGAGCCCTATGTTTTGGCTCTGAATTAGTGGTTGTAATAGTTTAGATGAATTATCAATAAAATGATGAATTTTATTGCAATTATTGTTCATTAGTTGCTCTGATATTTGCGACTATACGTGTTATTGTCGTTACCATACACGTTGTTCATGCCTCCCCGATTTATTTCCGCTGCTAAATTGGCGGGACATGACAGACAACCTTTGAGCGCTTTAAATCCTAGGACACGAAATGTGAAGAACATGAAGATCTCCTCGATCCTAGACTTCCTTCTCCTCGATCTCCTCATCCAAAAGCCTCTTCTCCTCGTCCTTCAAGCTCCAGAAGGTCAATAGGGGTGGCTAGGTACGAAATAGAGGTGTATTTGTATGTTTAAGGTTATCAAAACACATAAAACTCTTCCCTCTCTTCCAACTCCAAAATTCTCATAATTATCTCACCTTTTCCTAGCATTTATCTTTCCATTTGGCATGGGGTGGGCTCTAGAACCGTTGCCAAGACGTGAGAATAGGTTTAGGACTCTTTTTAGGATAATTATGAGTCATAATAGTGATAATCTTGACCCTTTTTATTTTATAATAATTTAGGTACGAATTTAGGCCTAATTGTCTCCCATCCAACATTGGGCTTCAGCTCTGTAGCCCATTAACTCATGTATGAACCTTTAGGATAGTTCATCTCTTATTTTTACTCATTGGTTTCAATTTATTCACAAATTCTTTTAATTTTAAATTGATTTATCTCAATTTAAAAATTGAGAGTTGCTATAGAAGGCCCTAGGGATCTGTATTCAAAAACCCCCAGCCAAGGTATAGGAGCTCACTATGTAAAGGAGAGTTTTCTAGTGAAATTTATTTAGAGTAGAGGGTTCCATTAATTAGCCAAGACTTAATAGGGTTTAATCGTAAGACCACACCTTAGTTTGACTAGGAGAATTGTATGAATGAGCCATAGTTATGCGAAATCTTTAAAGTGAGTTGTTCATCCCCAATGACATTTAGGATCATTAGGTGTTGCTTGGTACCATTCATCATCAAAAAAATATGTTAATTTAATTATTAGATAATACACCCTGTTGATTAAGTTAAGAAGTTATTTTTAACTTAATAGGCTGAAAATCAAGTAGATATGTAACGATCCGACCTCCCAGACCCCAGCTAGGGACCCCGAAGTTCGCGTCGCCACCCACGAATCCGAAGACCCAGAAGGGTTAGAAGAAATTGTCTAGTGAGATATGTACTAAATTTAAATAACTATAACAATATAACAACTGTACAACGTGTCCCAAATAAAAGCACAGGTACAAGAAGAAAGTTGCAGTCCTTAAGGGGCATACCCCGAGAACTTGCAAAGCACAACTCTCAACTCACTCAGGTACAAAAGCTCATAACACTCGCTCTCACTGCTGCTGACACTACACGGCGCCACAGTCATCTCCACAACCCGTCCGACGCCGAGCTCCCGCGACGACGAGCCCCTAGCTGAAGAGAGTAGGGGGTGAGCCTCATGAACAAGGCCCAGTAGGGATTACTAGTCCCTCACCAGCCAGAGCAGTAGGAACTCCGAAAATAAGAAACTACACTAGAAAGCTATAAAGCGAGGAACACCTACAGCAGAATACTACCAAGCAGCGGAACAGAACAATGCAACGTCACAACTTCCAACCAAGGTCGTGACACACACATGACTCCCGCAAAAACCAACGGAGTCAGGCACCAAGCGAAAGTAACCCTCGGTGCACCCGCCGAGACCACGCAACAACCAGATGAGAACGACGCCTCACCACAAACACGGCAACCTCAGACCTCCACAAGGTCGAGGGCCCACAAGCAGAACCACCCTAGACCCTGGACACACCGCGAGGTCGGGAAGCCGCACACGCTAGTGCCACCACAAATTGGCACCCAAGAACAAGACTACGGAACTGAGAGGACACCGAAGCAGAAACCACCAGAAGCCCGGGCCAACAAGGCCAAACCAATGATGCCTACGGAAACTAGGCACGACCAAGCTATAACCGTTGTGCCAGCTAGGGCAACGGATAACACTTGGAAATGTGATGAGGAAACATCGTCACAACAACAGCAACCAAGACACCGCCGCTGGCAGCCAAGAGGAGGGCACGCCAGCCACTCCCTCTACTCGCCAGCCTGGCTCCTGCCTCTAACCTCCCCGGAAGAGCGAGACAGAGCCTCCACAGAACACCATAGGAACGCACGCACCACCACAGCCTGGCCAAGCTGCGGCCTCATGCCTAACCTCCCTACGTGGCTCCGGAACCAACGCAGAGCGAGGTAGTGAGACAAAGGACTGTCTGGACCGCATCGGTAATAAAACACCTCAACGACCTCGACGTCCCACCCCAGACAAGAGAGCTCTACAAATGACTCGGCGCCGCTGTCCATACCTCATTTTCCCCTCAGCTCCAGAGTCCGCCAACTCGAGCACGCTCATAGCCCCGAATGCTCCCTCGAAGGCTCCCGAGGATGGGGGTCCCAGGAAATGGAGACAACCTCTGAACAAGACAAGCCCTCAATTACCAAGCACTGGGCGAACAGGCAGGACAAGAACAACAAGAACCACGCCGAACCGTTGGCTTGTAACCCACGAAAAGCCCAGCAAGCATGAGGCACGCATGGACCCTCAAGAGGGCCATCGGCCAACCAAAACACACACGAACAAGCCAGAACCTCGGAACACCACCAGTCAGTACGGAAAGCATCACTCTGCTAATAATTAATAGACCATCGGCCAATTGATTATTAGACAGACGCGACCCTCCTGGCACTGCTGCAAGGACACAACCACAAAGGTGTCACCTTCGGTCACTGAACTTAATGAGGCAACCTGTCGCGTTCCTCACCAGAAGATCCTAAGGGCAAACCTGCCCTGAGGCATACGCCGACACCCCAACCGGAACCACAGAAACACCTAAGGCAACATAAGTACTGTCATGACCTCCTAGGCCATCATGATACCATCACGACGAGGAACGCCACCGCGACAGTAACCCTATCGCGATGGAGCAAAGCGTCGCGACAGGAACACATGACGCGACAGCGATCCTTATCGCGACAGGCAAACATGTCGCGATAAGGTCGCGCCCGACCGGGCAGATGCCTCTTCTAGTGTCACGACGCACACCGCAGTCGCGACACCAGCAGAGAGGCAGACCCACGGGATGCTCCATCCTGGGGCCACCCACAAGCCACACACATACCACACGGGGGAGGGGAGCATGGAGAAGCAAGAAATGTTATCTACAAACCACGAGGGGCTCCCAATCAACCTGGATCAAGAAAGGTACAAGCAATCCCTACCTTTCAAGAAGAAACGAACACATAATGGCCCTTCACATCGGATTGGCAACGTCCTCCTCGCTCTACGCAAGCTCCATAATGCTAAGGACACGAACACAGCCCTCCTCCTCACCTGAAACACACAAAGGGGAGAGGGGGCGGTGGAGCACCGTCGGAGGGGGAGAAGAGAGGGGAAAGAGGGAAAGGGAGAAGGGGTCATCGGCCAAGGTCTTAAGCCTTCGGCACCTAAGACGCAACGGGGCGACGCGTCACGTTAAGGACCTTAATGTGACGGGTCAACGCACCACGACAAGAATGCGTCCCCCAGGGACGCCGCGACAACCCGACAGGTCGTACTGACACGTCTGCCACCCTGACAGGCGTCAGACGACCGAAGTGATGGAACACTATCGTGACCCATTGATCGGGTGCGACACGAAGAGGTGACAGGAAAACCAGGCGCGATAAGAACGCAACGCACAAGCTGGTCGCGACAAGGATGACTGTCGCATCGGACACCCACGACGCGACACTAACGCATCGCCTAGCCCAGACGCGTTAGTGGCCAATCATCTAGGACACGGATGGAAATCCGAGAAGCCGGGTCTTACAAGATAATTGGGTCTAAAAGGTTACAAGCAATAGAGTTCTAGGAAAAACTGGGTACGATGGACTTTATAGACATTTTCTAGGCTTTTATGAAAAAACATAATAGGTGACTTTAAATATACCCTGAAGGACCAAACCCTGGGCCAAGCTCTAGCTTAACCCTAGCCACCACCCTCCTCCTCTCCCTCTCTTCAAGGTGTGCCCCCTCTCTCTCATGCATTTCTCTCCCTTGTGGATGGTGGAGCGAAGATCTGGTCGGCGAGTGGAGATCATAGAGGGGAATCCTTCACGTTTGCAGCTCGTATGGATATGTCTAGAAACTATACACCTAAATTAATGGCTCGTGACTCTAAGATCATCGTATTGTTTGTCTTTGTGCATTTAGGAGATTTGCAATCTTGTAGAGATAATAAATAGTTTTTCCCTACATGGATTTTTCCATGTATTTGTTCTAAATCAATCACTAGCAACAATATACATATGAGGAATCAAGCTTCCATTGCACTTCGATCCATTCCTTATATCTCTCCCATCTTTTATTGACTTAAACACTAGCAGGTTCCCCCCTAGAACAACACTCAGGACCCCTGATATCACTTGTTCCCTTTCAAAGATCTTTTGTAATGTTTCTCTCTATTACAAATGTTAGAAGGGTGTAGATCGGATGCTCTTGCTGATAAGACTATTTTCTAGCCTCTACACCTCTAATGCAGTCTTTAGGAAACAAGTAAGAAGCAATGGCATCCCAAGAGAACTACAAGAATGTGGGAAGCTATTGGAGGAGTGGAGTGAACTCCTATACGTGCTCCATTCCCCTGGTCGTGATGAAAGAGTAGTTCCAAGTGTTGATAAAAGCATACCAAGGCCTTCTAAATCAGAAAGTCACGCACAAGTGCATCTTCAGTCCCCTCTACTGAGAAGCGAGGCAAATCCATGGCTAGTGGACACTATCAAAAGCATCAGCAGCACACGGCCCTCATCCAAGGAGCCCTCTCCACTCCAACCCTAGCTAGTATGGAGAGATGACTCTGTTAGGGCAACAACTTTGAGCATAAAGTAGAGGGAAAGGTCCACTATCTGGATGAAATCATTTAGGTAGCCAAAGCAAAGGGCCTGGTCAAGGACAATTTTGACTTCCAGGCCCCCTTTGCCCATAAGATACTAGAAGTGCCAATCCCACCAAAGCTACAACTGCCGCCATTCACACTATATGGCAGTTCTGCTGACCCGGCCAATCATGTCCACATCTTTGAATCTCATCTAATCTTTCATTGGGCTTTGGATGTTGTGAAGTATTTGGCCTTCACCAACACCCTCTCGGAGAATGCCAAGGCTTGGTTCAAGTCTCTCTAGGCAGGTTCCATCTCCTGCTTCAAGTAGATAAA
Organism: Colocasia esculenta; assembly: GCA_014218235.1. Classification (NCBI taxonomy): domain Eukaryota; kingdom Viridiplantae; phylum Streptophyta; class Magnoliopsida; order Alismatales; family Araceae; genus Colocasia; species Colocasia esculenta. The sequence goes on along the minus strand of CM024755.1, from coordinate 12,996,000 downwards.
GCGGATTTTCATGGACAACTTTCTCAGCAACAAGAAGGAGGTCAAGACTTATGCATGTCTCCTTGCCATTAGGCAAAGAAGTGACGAGTCTCTCTAGAACTTTGTTGCACATTGCCAACATGGTATGTTATTGTCATTGCCGACATCATAGTCATCAATGGAATGCCCGACCATAATACTATTATTGGGCTCGTTATCCTAGGATAGGTGGGAGGGGTGCCTTCCTCATTCCACCAAAACTTTAGAATCCCTGTCATGCCCCGACACAGAACGTGTAGTTATATATCAATCGTGTCTATTAGAACGAGTACTAAATGAAATAACAACATTACATAGAGGCAATAACTTTTCAAATAATCAAATCATAATTTTATTGATGTCAAAGTCACTAATTCTATTACATCAGAGCTTCCTATTAGGCCATAACATAAGGCCCATCATAGCTATACATTGCATTGCGAAAAATAAAGATCCTATAGTTGCTACTACTATTCTTCTAGGATAATTGGAACACTCAATCACTCTTTCCTATCCCAATCAGAGTGTATCTCTTCATCTTGTTTACCTAAAAACCACATATTTAAAGCAAGGTGAGTATAAAGCCCAGTAGGAATTACATCCTTTGAATCAAGCAAAGTTTACGTAATTAACATGTTGGCTATGTTGATGTTGAAAAGAGTTAATGCATAGCGTAAATCTGTGCACAAATAATATGAAGCAATAAGGAATGTGAATAAAAGGACCTAGTATTTCACTCGATGAAATTGAAGTAATAAGAGAGCAACTTAAGATTTCATCAATAGATAATGACATAAGACACATTAAGATTGGCCATACTCATAAGATATTGAATGGGTCAATCAACAACATTCATATCAATAGTATTCATGTAATAGATTGAATTATCCAGAACAATCTCGCATTTCATATTAGTGCAATGCCACACCACAAGTCAATTACTTCCATAGTTATGAGTACTTCGTGTGCTCCTCCTAGGACCAAACAGGGCCTATATATACATTAGCATTAGGGTTGGTGAACTGTAGTTCCATTTAATAACCAAATAATGCTATACAATAATAATGGCCAAGAGAATTCCAAGGAATAAGTTTATATAATGTAAGACTCAGATTTCATGATATATAAGAAATTATGATAGAGAAGAAGATTTGGATGTGATAGAGTCAATATCACTCAAATTAGGTGCAAAAGCATGGGTAGAAGGAGTCTACACAATTTGGGTATACTATTAACAGAAGATGGTTAAACGATGTTAGGGACACTATGTGTCTAGAAATAAAATGAGTTGGGGATGATAGGGATGACAGGCTCGTATGTCATGAAGACTGTGATGACCAAACTGTCCCCATTATAAATATTTCCATTTATTTATATATTAATTTTGATGATTAACAAAATAACACTAATGGATTTCTTGAGCCTTGAGAACAGGAAGCAAAAGAAAAATGAAAGATCAAGACAATCTGGTAAGTCCTATCATTTCTATCTAAGTCCCTGTAACGACTTCTTTGATAAGCAGAACGACTCCCTCTTTGACCGGAACTCTCGAATCGTTACCGTAACGATTTCTTTAGAACCCGCAACGACTCTTTAGCCGTAACGATTTCTTTAGAACTCGCAACGACTCTCTAGCCGTAACGACTTCTTTAGACCTCGTAACGATTTCTTTAGAACTCGCAACGACTCTCTAGCCGTAACGACTTCTTTAGACCTCGTAACGATTTCTTTAGAACTCGCAACGACTCTCTAGCCGTAACGACTTCTTTAGACCTCGTAACGATTTCTTTAGAACTCGCAACGACTCTCTAGCCGTAACGACTTCTTTAGACCTCGTAACGATTTCTTTAGAACTCGCAACGACTCTCTAGCCGTAACGACTTCTTTAGACCCGTAACGATTTCTTTAGAACTCGCAACGACTCTCTAGCCGTAACGACTTCTTTAGACCTCGTAACGATTTCTTTAGAACTCGCAACGACTCTCTAGCCGTAACGACTTCTTTAGACCTCGTAACGATTTCTTTAGAACTCGCAACGACTCTCTAGCCGTAACGACTTCTTTAGACCTCGTAACGATTTCTTTAGAACTCATAACGATTTCGTGTAACGACTTCTTTACTAGTCATAACGATTTCGCGTAACGACTTCTTTATTAGTCATAACGATTTCGCGTAACGATTTCTTTATTAGTCATAACGATTTCGCGTAACGATTTCTTTATTAGTCATAACGATTTCGCTCAACGATTTCTTTACAGTTCATAACGACTTGCTATAACTCATAACGATTTCATAAGTTATGAAGTCAGCAAGACTCTCTTTATCGAATTTCTTGATGCATCAGTATAATGCTTTTTAATAGCGTTGAAAAGTCAAAGTCATATCTTGTCCATTGACTGCTTTGCATTAAATGCTCTCCGATCGTATCTCCCATGCATGCAGACAATATCTTCCATTTCTATGCTACTCTGTCTACGTACTTTTTCTTGGACAGAAAGGAGCTTTGCTATATACTGCAATATCTGTTCCATCTCAACTAACAATAGACAGCAGTCTTAGCTGTCTTCTATTTATTGATGATATGCTTACAGATATCTGACAAGACTCTTCTGGACAACGTTGGACACAAGATACAAAGCTCTATGACATCTCTTTGGCGTGTACACCAGGATAAAAGACTGACGATCAGAAGCTTCCTCAGTAACCAGTCTAACGTACACAAGGATAAGAGACAACGGGCACTTCAACGTTCGAATTTGAATCAGCAGTTTAAATAGAAGACTCAAGACGAAAAGAACCATAACTGATTGAGCAACATCGCTTGATTTTAGAAGAAGAAAGAAGTCCATCTCTCTCAATCTTTTAGAACTTTGAAGAAGAGCGAAGCCTCCACTCAAAAACCTTGTTCAAAGCTCTTAGCTCTCTGTGCTCAAAGGAATCTTCTCATTTGTAAGAGCCTGTGTGGTCCTTGGAGAGAAAAACCTTGTTAAATCTCTTTCTCTCTCGGGGCTTAGGAGCTTCAGGTTGTAGCTGGTCAAGCTAGAATCTGAAGCCTGTTTTCACAACCTTTTTCTGATTAGTTTGTGTTCCCTTCTGGACGAAGAAGACCTGGTGGTATCCAGGGTGGTAGTTGTTCCCTTCTGGACGAAGGAAGAAGACCTGGTGGTATCCAGGGTGGTTGTTGTTCCCTTCAGGCTGAAGAAGACCAGTTGAGGCTGGGTGTAAGGATCCTTAAGGGGGATTGTACCCTTGATAGTAAAATCCTGAGGTATTGCTCAGGGACTGACGTAGGTCTCCTGTGGAGAGGAGTTCCGAACCAGGATAAAATCCTTGTGTCTTGTGGATGTGTTTGTGTGATTGTTATCTTGTTTGCTCTAACTCTAACCTGGTTATTAAGTTGTGCAATCTTTTCAGTAGACAGGTTTTAATCAAAGATCGAAGTTTTAATAACCCATTCACCCCCCCTCTGGGCTAGCTAGCTGGGCAACAGACTGGTGCATTTACAAACAGGGGATAGAGTCACTTTCAGGCCGGCAAAAACATACCTTAATGATCCGACGTTATTCAAAAGAGGTTTTTGGGTTTTTGTGGTACAACATGTGTAACGGTCATGTGAGAATCTATAGCCAGCAGAGTCTTATGTAGGTCTTGATAAGGAAGTTCTAATTCGGTAGGAAGAATTCCCAGTGGGTGGTCCTAACTTTACTAAGGGATGTTCTTAGTAACAACATGATAAGAATAGTACAGTCGTCAAGATGATACAGATAAAACACATGTATAACCATCACGATCTATTTTTGTTAAAATAATTAAATCAAGGCTATCACGTGAAAGGAAGACCAGAATTTGGACATCACATTTCATGATTAATAAGGGCAGACTATCAGTTTCTTTATAGCATAAAATATTCAAGAGATTAGGTACATGGTGAGATTAAGCATACATGATTTAAGAAGAAATAAGTGTATATATATATACATGTATTATTTCTACATAGCATGGTGAAGGTAGAATTGTGAATTATGTAGCATAATCCTTTAAGGCAAAGTATTGTTTTGAAAAAAGATAAGTTTTTATAGAGACAGCCTAGACATGCCATAGAGTATAAGCACATTTATAAACACAGTGAGGGTTTCTGGCATGTTAAGGTTAAGTTAACGTGGTGGTGTCATATGGCGCCACTCAAGTCATGTCGTATCACGCAAGCACATTTTGAATGTGGTTTGGGGGACAGTCGCATTTACATACAAAACACTCCTTTACGGCATTTAACGATCTAAAACTCAAAATACTCAATGTAGGATGGTTCAAAAAGTGGAAAACTGCAAGGAAACTCATTAATACATGCTACTAAACTTATAGTGGTGTCTAATCCACAACTACATGAAATATACATGGTATAAATAAGGGAAAACATGGCTGTGATCTAGACATGGAGATGAACCTACAAAAGTATTTAATTAGATTAGACCTAAGAGAACATCTACTTTTTGATGATTTAAGGGGAGAAGGCAATGAAGGATGAAGAACACAAGTACCACCCAAGGAATCTGTGATCTCCTCCTCCAATCCACCTTTGTCCATGCTCAGCAACCTCTCAAGAGTTGTTAGGATCAACTAAGAGAGGGTTTTGGGGTGTATTTAAAGTGTTAGAAGTCCAATTTGTCTCAAACTTTAAGAGAGAGGGAAAGTTACAAATTTGACTTATTTCCTTCCCAAATTAGAGCCTTCATACCCTATTTTGTTTTGTGTTTGATAGGGGAACGAAATTCCCTTTATGGGTTAGAGTTTAGGCTTCTTATATGGCCCACCAAGCTAATGTTTAAGCTCAATTGACCCAATTTAACCATTGGTATTTGGGCATTCCAAATTGTAAAGTTTATTTCCTCTCTTTAAATTCTATTTGTGCTTGTCCTTGGCCCATTTATGCTTTGAAATTTTTTGTTTAATTCTTTATTAAACTTTTATTCATTTTCTCCTAAATTATTCTTTTAAAATTTTAGTTATCTATTATTTAAAAATATGGGTTGCTACATTCCCGACCCCTTATGGAGTGAGAAGCTAGGGGCGATCAGCGAGAGTCTCAATGATGTTACCTACTATCCACTAAGGAGAAGACACTTGAAATGGCTTTGCTAGAAAAGAAGCCAAGAACTGACAACCCCGACTTGAGTAGGCGAGCTACAATCAAGGACTTATTCCTCATCTACATGGGGGAAGACCCCAATAGTGTCTTGAGGTTCAGCTTCCTTCTTCCTTAAGAGGATAAGACGGCTTATTTGTGCTTTCTAGAAGCCAATCAAGAAGTGTTCACGTGGTCAAATGATAATTTCTCCTACATTCCTCTAGAAGTCATCACATATAGCCTCAACTTGGACACCTCTGCCACCTTGTCTAGTAGTAGAGGCACCAATGCAATCCTGAGCAACAAGGTGTCATCAAGGAGAAGGTGAGAGATAAATTTCACACTGGATTACTCAAGTTTGCCCAATTCCCTCAATGGGTCTCCAAGGTAGTCCTAGTGCTAGGAGTAACAAAAAGTAGCGGATGTGCGTTAACTACAAGAACTAATTAAACAAGGCTACATGCAAGGATAGCTTTCCTATGTTGCAGATCAACTAGCTAGTTGATCTGACATATGGGCTTGAGGCATTTAGCTTTCTAGACACATACTTTGGGTACTTTTGGATTAGCATGCATAAGCCTAACAAGGACAAGACCGTATTCATCATTGACGTAAGGCTCTATTGTTACACTAGATGCCTGTAGCCTAAAATCCTATCAAGATAGTGCTAAAGATGAAGTGACCTGAAAAGGTATACAATGGATAATGTCTAATTGGATTAGTAGCTACATTAAGCCGCTTCCTATTAAGGATCGTCAAGCATTACCTACCATTTTTTAAGCTGATATGATGAATCCATAAGTTGTCAGATATGAGTGGACAGGTTGACTAGGATGATGAGTGTGGGTGTAGGGTATTGACCGTTCGGATCGAGTTTTAGTGGTTGTGGTGGCCAGTGTGTGACCTATGGTGTGTTTCAGGTGTTTACGCATGTGACGGCCCTCGTTACACCGGTACGGTTATACCAACCCACGTCGGTATAGCGAGTGCTGCCAGTCACAGTGGGACATTTACCCAACGATACAAACAGCTGAGATACACGCGAATATAAATAACAGAGTAGCGGAAGTAAAAGAGAACTATCTCCATTCATTCATCATCCACATTAAACATACATGCAGTTTACAATTTGCAAAAAGGAACTAAGTCCACATAAATTAAATTGCTGCTACTTAAAAACAAAATGTCCACATGATATATTCTTTTCATGATAATTCTAATACAATGTCCAAGTACATACTACGAAGTACACAACCACAAAGAACTCAAAACTGGCTAGTCTCCACGCTCGGAGTCCGTCTCTGCTGCCTCCTCCGAGAGTACTGTGTCACCAACTATACATGTACGCCGAAGCAAGGAGTGAGTCCAGGGACTCAGCAAGTAACACTATGCATGATATACACGTACAAGTCCTAGTGGTTTCTACATGCACATTCAATTAACAATACATAGCATGTTAGTCCATTCAAGCTTTCAACCTATCATGAAGGTTCTACAATTTTATACATAACTCATGCTTTCAGATTTCAAAAATAACATTCACCTATCACATGGTCTCTATTCAATTCACTCATGAGACTTTAATCAAAACGTGAGAGCTATTGACATGGACAATTTACATACATGAACGGGGAACATAATTAGCATGGATTCCACATGTTCTTAAGTACATACATAACTTTTTATCATGCTTTAGGTTGCTGATTTTTACATGGTTCAATGACTATAACCCTACACATGAAAGCTACAACGTTGCTTAAACATAACACATGAACAATCCATCATGCCATTGTACTCACATACTCATTTGTTGTTCCTATCATGGATTCTAAACACTTTTGCGCACATAAACATGAGTATGATAACATACATTTTCTGAATTCACATGGTTTCAGATTGGTCTCAGATGGGTTTCAATAACACATTTACATATCTAGGATTTCACATTTTTCTTTACACTAGTTTCCTCTTTCACATGATCCACTTTACACATACACATTCACATGTCACTTACACATTTACACATGGTCACATACACTTACACATTACACTTTTACACATATTTTTAGGTGCCGTGACACATAGTCCAAACCACCAAAGAAGGACACAAACACATCACATCACATAGACGCCATCTAGGCAATACAATGGCGACTCTTGGACTGCGCAGACCGGGAGAACAAGTCTCCACCCTAACCAGTGGTACTTGTCCACCTCCAGGATTTCCCCCTAATGCCCTTAGGGTCACTTAACACAATGAACTTTCTCAGGGGGACTTTTCCCTGATACAGCTCCACTGCCTTCTCGGAAGCAGTATCACATTGGCACAGTTTACACTTTTACACATTTACCGTTTTACACATGGTTTTCACACTTTACACTTTCCATCACATTCACTTTCTCACTCACATGAACACCTCTGTTTTTACTAACATGGTACTACAGAGTTTCAAGGTTTAACACACAGTAAACACACTAATCATGCTGGTTTAAACAAAATAAAATCACATTACGATCATATGTACGAATTATTCACAATTCACATGAAAATACATAACTTTTTATTTACTGTTCCAATTAACCTGAAATTTTAACCACATGCTGTTTTCGGGTTCAAAATCATACCCTCAATTTTTCAGATTTTTCTGAGCTAAATAGGATTTACAGAAAATCAAACACCTAATTAGCACATTATTCACAATTTACGTTAATCATGGAATTTACACATCATGCAATTTACCACTTGCTGTTTAACCATAAGCTACCAACATATGCATGAAATTAGAGTACAAAATTTCTCTAATTCATACATCTATGGATTTAACACTACGAATCATTACTACATACTTCTATTTTATCGAACCGAAACTATTAGCAAATTGCACAAACATGGATAAGTTTCCTAAATTTGCAAACACACATGCTGTCCCACAATCTTCTTGATTAGACCGAAATCAAGGCATTCAACTAATCCTAAATCATGAATCAAGGGTTTTGCAAAATGGTCGACAAGTCATGCTCACATGTTTACAAGATATTATTATCCCACATTTGCCAACACAACTCACATACATCTACAACCACCATGCACAATATACATAGCTTATAGGAATACCATATATCCTCATCGCATGAGACATACCGAATTTAATGTATACGTGGGACAGAACAGCTCACTGTTCTGTCCAGAAGAACTAAACGGCGGTCTCTGGCCGCTGACTCAGGGTCAGCGGCATGGTCGATGGACGCCAAGGGTGAACTGGGCGTCCAGGGACCTTGCCGTCTACTCAGGTCTGTGCTGAAAACATAGACCCGAGCTCTAAATCTTGGGTGAAATAGAGGGTCTAGGACTCGAGATAAATTCCATAAAAATGTTAAAAACCTCCTAGACTCATACGGGGACACCATAGATAGGTCACTTGCCTCTCTAAAAATCCTCCAAGAGGTTTATGGCTCGAAGAAGACCTCCTTGGGCAGTTCCAAGAAGTTGCAGAAGTGTCTTCAAGAACGCCTTCCTCCGAGCTCCTGGGTGATCTCCACGCCGAGGGGATGATGGGGAAGCCTTCCCCTTTGCTTCAGCTCCCTCCTTGATGCAAAAGATCTCCAAATCCAGCTTCAAGGGGTCGGATTTGAGGGTTCTAAAGTGGGGTTTTCTCACAGAATGCTCTAGGGTTTTCTCTCTCTTCTCTCCTCTTGCAAAGGTGAAATGAGAAGTGGGGAGAGGCCAAATCCGGGTTCAGGACTTAGGAGAGCCCCTCACCCACTCACCATACTGATTAGACAGCCTGAGAGCCGTTGGGGGACATCCCCCCAATGGTGGCCATGCCTTGCTCCCGGGTTTTCTGGCTCTGCAACGCATGCAGGTCAGAGAAGTTGGCGTCCAGATCGCTGGACGCCGGAGTTAGTATTGGCGTCCATGTCTGGACGCTGACACCAAATAAACGGCCTAGGGTTGACGCCAAGAGCCTTCGGCCAGAACCTTGATTTATGCAGAAAACCAAGCATACCAAGCTTCTATACTTGCAATATGTACGGAGCATTATATTCATACTATCATCATGCGATACATACATTATTTACGTTTAATATAAACACATGTACACGTAATTATACTATTTAATATCTACGTAAATACGTACATACATACTCAACACAATATACACACATAAATACGAAAATACGACGGAATTCGAGGGTCTTACAACGCAGGTTGTGGGGCTTAGTGGGCCAAGAGATTGGGCCCAAAGCACCCATTGGTTCTCTGTCTGTGAACGCAACAGAGCTAGGTGTCGCGTTCTGAACGCGATGGTCCAGGGCATCGCGTTCTTGCTACCGTCGTTTGGGGTCTTCGTTTGCATGTCCGTCGCGTGGTGCGTGTTGGGCGACCTACTGGCGTCAGCAATGAGAAGGCGACGACCTCACCTATCGCGTTCAGGTCGCGACGGTACGGTGCGTCGCATTCTCAATGCTAAGGGGCTATTAACCTAGGTCGGCCAAATAGAGCTCAGAAGCTCTGCTCGGCCAGGAAGAAGGGGTTTTTGTCGTGGTTCTTGGGCGATTCGAGGTGTTGGAGCTATTTTCAGCATGGTCTTGCCGCAAGGACGTGGTACGGAGCGGGGGAAACGTCAGGTTATTGTCGTTCTTCGTGTTCTTCGTGAAGGTAGGGAGATTCCTCTTTATTTCTCGTTGTGGATTGCGTGTTGAGCATGTGTAGCTTGCTAAACGTGATGAAATTGATAGATAGCATGCTAGAGCAATGGTTAGAGCATGAATAACTACTTTTTATGGTGTTTTGCATGAGTTGTGTGGGGATTCTGGAGATGGAATCCCATATTTAGGGTTCTGTCTATGAAGGCGACGGACCTGGACATTGCGTTCAGAACGCGACAGCCCGACCCATCGCGTTCTTCTTCAGAAGCATCGTATCGAGGCGTCGCGTTCTGAAGGCGACAGGAACCCCCGTCGCGTTCGGGCTTCCGAGGACAAAGGGTTCTTGCATGCTTACGTGATAATCAGATTATTTCTTGTTATTATTTATGGCAATGGTAAGTGGTGCATCGACACTTGTTGAGATTGAGAATCTCCATTTTTTCCCAGATTCTCCATCTTTTCTAGCTAATAACAAATAATCTATCTAAATCTTGTTATTAATCCAATTTAAAAACAATCTAATATCGAAGACAAAAGGTGGGATGTGAACGGCGACATAACTAGATTCCATAGAGCTGCCGTGGAAAAGGTTAGCAGGGAATATATCGTCTCAAAAAGGGATTTTTTACTTTCAGTCTAAAAAATAAATTTTAAATTAATTTTAAATCCAACATTTAAATTTTTTAATTTAAAATCTTAAATCTGTTAAGTGTTAAATTTTTTATCATGTCGGTTATATCTCCCTTATTTTTTTCTAAAAAACTTATTTTATCACTGGCTTAACAGTAAACCAAACCCCCCACTTCATGAGAAATATAGATCTGATCTGAGTTTTCTTCTTCGACCCTCTTTCTGTGCGTCCAACCCCTCGCAGTGCATCTTTGAAGCTATACTACGTCACACCTAAAACATCAATTAACACGTCCAAACCGTAAAACATCGTTTTGTAGATACAAATGTCAAAAAAATAACCATCTATCTCATATATAGAATAGTAATATATATATATATATATATATATATATATTAGTAGATCTAAAATTAAATTTGACATGAATAAAAAATTAAATAAAAACTTTAAATTGGATCGTATATTGATTTCACCTCTCGAAAACCATGTCTGTCTCATTTCAAGCCGACATGACGATGGCATTAACTAAACCACACATGCTCGTAAGAACGGGCTTTGAAACGGTGTTACAAAACCGTTTCACCAAGATTAAGAAAAAGCACAAAAGTTAACGAACGTATTATTTAGACGTCTAATTTGGATGGAGTGGATGAGGACAAGTTTTCAATTTTAAATTCAGGGGAAAAATGTTAGAAATTGAATTGATTTATTAATAATAAGAGTCTGGAAAAAAAATGTATATTAGACGTTTGGTAAATTCTCAAAAATATCGATACTGACCACGTACTTGTATTCCTACTGAATGGGATATTGGCAATGCATGTAGAAATATTGGTACACGTAAAATATGGGTGTTAATTGGGCCGAATCGATCAGGAGGTCCAGTGATCCGATCAAATTTTACATAAATTTAGATTGGATATTTTAACCACTTTTAAATTTTGAGCTCGGCCTGATTTGGAGTAAAATTGGGTCGGATTTGGACTTGACTCGGCTTGGTCCGGTGGCTCGGTAAATTTTTTTTTTAAATAGCAACACGTCAATAATTTTAATATTCTAAAATTTTAAATTAAATTTGTGTTGTGGAACTGTGTTTAATAACTTAATATTTATTTCATATTTGTAATAATTAGAAATAAATTTATATAAATTAATTTAATATTTATTTTATATTGTTTTAATTCAATGAAGATTAATTTTATAGAGAATTAATGTTGGTTTCTGGCAGAGATCTGACATTATTTTTCAGGTCTCTATAAGATTTTTCTGTGCCGTCCAATCCCTACTTTATGTAGGATTTATTTTAGGTCCCTGTTGTTAACCCCCTGTTATCCCCCCTAACGACTGTTTCACCTACAAAAGTGTGTAACTGCATAATTACATACTTATAGAGTTACATGCATAATTGTGTAAATATGTAAATCCTGTAACTACGTAAATATGTAATCACATACCTATGCAGTTACATATGTAACTTTGTAAGTACTTAATAATTTACAGAAATAAGTATTTACTTACTGGGAGAATTACCAATCAATTTTTTATTTTAGAAAACTTATTTTTAGGTCCATGAGTTACATAGTTATAGATGAAAGAACTTACATAGTTTTAGAAAAGCTTACCTAGTTACTAGAGACTTACCTAGTTACATAGTTACATGTGTAATTACACACTTACATAGGTAAGCCTTTCTGTAACTCTGTAATTACCTAGTTACCAGAAACTTACCCAATTACAGAGTCTCTGAGTTACATACTATGTAACTCTGTAATTACTTGTGTAGTTACAGAGTATGTAGTTATAGAGTTACATGTATAGTTACATAATATGTACATGTATAATTACACATTTACATGTAGTTACAGAGTTACACATGTAACTCTGTAACTACATATTTACGTAGTTACAGAAATTACATACTTAGTAGTTACAAGAATTACACATGTAATTCTGTAACTAGGTAAGCTCTAGGTAAGCCTAGTAACTAAGTAAGCCCTGATAACTAGGTAAGTCCTGCTGAAACTATGTAAGTCTGTAACTAGGCATGCCCTAACTATTGAGTTACAAACTTACAAAATCTCTATGTAGTTACAGAGTTACAAACTTACAAAATCTCTTTGTAGCTACAGAATTACATGTGTAACTGCATAAGTATATAATTACATACTTACGTGGTAACAGAAATTACATACTTACGTAGTTACACATGTAACTCTATAAGTACATACCTACGCAGTTACACACTGTGTAAGTATGTACTTACAAATAGACTTTCGTAGAGTAAAACTAGGTAATTACATAGTTACGCAGTTACACATTTAACTGTGTAACTATTTCATATCTTGTTACACAGTTATAGGAAGAAATACTTACAAACTTAAGGCGTAAAAAATTATGTACTTACACATTTACATAGTTACAACTGCATAAGTTACTTGAATTATATACTTACGCAGTTACACATGTGACTTTGTAAGTATGTAATTACATAGTTACACATTTTCGCAGGTGAAATAGTCGTTGGGGGAGATAGTTAACGGCAAGGACCTAAAAATAAATTCTGCATAAAGTAAGGACTGAACGGCGTGGAAAAACCTGACAAGGGCCTGAAAATAATGTCAGATTTCTATCAGGGTCCAACAATTAATTCTCTTTTAATTTTATTATAAAAAAATTAATTAAAATATCTTTAAAAAGATAATCAGGGTGAATCGAGTATTATCTAATTATTTCGGACCAGGTCAAGTTTTTAAAAATCGAACATCATCTCGAATTAACTCAGACTCAGATCAATCAATTAGAAACTTGACTGGATCTGAGTCAATTCTGACCCAATTTAGATCCGTTCCATTGCCACTCCCAATGTAAAAAGGTACTATGAATACAAATTTGCTAAAAATCCTATCCTTGAACGCATCTGATCTATGTCATGCGTCGGTCCGCCGGACTAGCTGTTGGCTCCCACTCTTCTGTGTCCTCTTCTTCCTTTTTTTTCTTTTTTTTGGAGAATTAATTATTAGTCCTTGGCAGGGACCTGACATTATTTTCAGGTCCCTGTCAGGTTTCCAACAGCCTTTCAGTCTCTGCTTTATACAGGACTTATTTTTAAGTCCCTGCTTTTAACCCCCATTATCCTCCCCCATTATCCCAAAAGTGTGTAACCATTATCCCAAAAGTGTGTAACTGTGTAAGTACGTACTTACGCAGTTACATGTGTAACTGCGTAAGTATGTAAATCCTGTAACTGTGTAAGTATGTAATTACATACCTACGCAGTTACACATGTAACTCGATAACTGCATAGAAAATTTATAAGTTTGTAACTCTGTAATTAGGGCTTACCTAGTTACATACTTACATAGTTTTCGAAGGATTTACCTAGTTATCAGGGCTTACCTAGTTACCAAAGGTTACCTAGGGCTTACCTAGTTACAGAGTTACATATATAATTCCTGTAACTGCATAAGTATGTAGTTACAGAGTTACATGTGTAACTCTGTAACTACATGTAAGTGTGTAATTACACATGTACATACTATGTAACTACACATACATATGTAACTATGTAAGTATGTAAGTACATAGTTTTTTACGCCTTAAGTTTGTAATTATTTCTTCATGTAATTATGTAACAAGGTATGAAGTAGTTACACAGTTAAACATGTAACTGCGTAAGTATATATTTACAGAGTTACATGTATAATTACGTATGTAAATTATGTAACTGTGTAAGTATGTAATTACATACTTATGTAGTTACACATGTAACTCTGTAACTACATAGAAATTTTATAAGTTTGTAACTCTGTAATTAGGGTTTACCTAGTTGCATACTTACATAGTTTCAAAAGGATTTATCTAGTTATCAGGGTTTTCCTAGTTACCAAAGGTTACCTAGGACTTACCTAGTTACAGACTTACGTGTAATTCCTGTAACTGCATAAGTATATAGCTATAGAGTTACATGTGTAACTCTGTAACTACATGTAAGTGTGTAATCACACATGTACCTACTATGTAACTACACATACACATGTAATTTTGTAAGTATGTAAGTACATAGTTTTTTATGCCTTAAGTTTGTAATTATTTCTTCCTGTAACTATATAACAAGGTATGAAGTAGTTACACAGTTAAATATGTAACTGTGTAAGTATATATTTACAGAGTTACATGTATAATTGTGTAAGTATGTAATTTCTATAACTACGTAAGTATATAATTACATACTTATGTAGTTACACATGTAACTCTATAACTACATAGAGATTTTATAAGTTTGTTAACTATGTAATTAGGGTTTACATAGTTACATACTTACATAGTTTCAGAAGAACTTACCTAGTTATCAGGGATTACCTAGTTACCAAATGTTATATAGGGCTTACCTAGTTACAGAGTTACATGTGTAATTCCTGTAACTGCGTAAGTATGTAGTTACAGGGTTACATGTGTAACTCTGTAACTGCATGTAAGTGTGTAATTACACATGTACATACTATGTAACTACAAATGTAATTCTATAACTACATACTCTGTAACTATACATGTAATTATAGAGTTACATAGTATGTAACTTAGGGACTCTGTAATTAGGTAAGTCCCTGGTAACTAGGTAATTACAGTACATAAAGACTTACCTGCGTAAGTGTGTAATTACACATGCAACTCTGTAACTAGTTAAGTCTCTGGTAACTAGGTAAGCCCTTCTGAAACTATGTAAGTGTAGTGTATTAACCATTCGGATCGTGTCATTGTACTTGTGGAGGCTAGTGTGTGGCCAATGACATGCTTAGCAGGTGTTTATGCAGGTTTCTAGGGCGTTGTGGGCCGGCAGGTTAGGCCCAAAGTGCCTACCTGTTCACTGTCTGTGAACGCGACAGCAAGGGGCGTCGCGTTCTGAACGCGACGGCCCTGGGTGTCGCGTTTATGGAACCGCTGTTTAGGTCGACGACTGCATGCACGCTGCATGTCGCACGTGGGGGGGGGGGGGGGCTTGCTACGTCGCGTTCCCAACCGAGCTTCATTTTAAGAGGGTTTTGGCCGGACAGAGCTTTTGCAAGCTCTGCTCGGCCAGGGGAGGTGTTGTTGCGTGGTTTTGTGGCGATTTGGCATTCCAAGGGAGTGCTTGGCATGTTCTCGCCGCGAGGTCGTCGCGTGGAGCAGGTGAAACGCCGTGTAGATCTAGTTCTTCGCATTCTTCATAGAGGTAGGGAGATTCCTCCTGTTTTGTCATGTGTATCGTGTGTGTGTTGTGTTTAATGTGTTATTGGATTTACAAATAGTAGATACCATGCTAGGACACACATTAAAGCATGAAAAATGGATGAAAACACTGGTTTGTAGGGTTTACAGGGGAGATCTGGCGAGGGGTCCCTGGATTAGGGTTCCTACCTATGAAGGCAACAGACCCTCCTGCCGTGTTCAGAACGCGATAGGCCGACTCGTCGCATTCATGTTCTTGAACGTGACATATCGGGGTGTCGCGTTCAGATGGCGACATGGGACCTTGTCGCGTTCACAGCCGAGGGTCTGTTTGTGTTTGTGCATGTGAGCATGTTATCTGATTATCGTGTTTGGTGATGCATGGCAATGGTCAGCGGTGTTGGCCCTTTTGGTACGGCAGCAAGTTAGCCTAGAAGGGGGGTGAATAGGTTTTTCTGAAATCTGAAATAGAAACTTAAACACAAAAATTAACACTTGAAGGTTTGATTAGTTTAGTGTGATAAAGAGTAGCAATGCGGAAGCAAATAAACAATCACACAAATAACACAAGGGATTTATCCTGGTTCGGCCTTTCCCACATGGAAGTCCTATGTCCAGTCCCCAAGCAACCTCTTGGGATTTCACTAACCGAAGGTACAGTCCCCCTCAAGGACACTACAACACTCTGGATACCCCACCAGGTCTTCTTCTCTTTCCTGGGCAAGAAGGCAGCCCACTTCTTTTCTAGGCTCAGAAGCAAACCTACTTCTTTTACAGGTTCAGAAGTAAACCTCCTGGAACAAACCCCAGTGCGGTTCTACTAGACTTAATCCCCCAGCAAGGTCCTGTTGGTACAAACCCCAACAAGGTTCTGCTAGACACTAACCTCTACCTAGGTTACACACTATATACAGTCCTACAGCTGGACAAGGGTCTTTCTTAGAAAAGAAAGAACAAGACTGAGAGCTAATACAAGATGAACACTATGGACTTAGCTCACAGTCATAGACTCTCCCCCAAGATTACAATGAGCATAGGGAGAAAGGAAGAGAAGAAGGCTTGAAGGCGATGAAGACTTCTGCTTGAAAGCTTATGTAGATTTTGGCTCGAGCTCTTCTCTCTTTCTCTGAGTGTTTATGGCGTGAAGGTATTTCTCACAGTTATACACTCCTTGAAGGATTTTTAGGAAGGCCTTTTTTTTTATCTTCAGCAATGCTCCATCTTTTATATGAGCAGCTTTAGAATAGATCCGTTGAAGAGATCCATTGGAGCTCTTCTAGTCGTTGCTGATCTTTCTCTTCATTTGTCTTAATCAGACTCTTGTGGTCTTCGAGATCTGTCAGCATAGAAGAGAGTGTTAGCATAAGAGAGTGTTTATAAGATATCAGTGTATGCTACTGTGTTTCTGCTAACATTCTGAAAATAGTAGTTCATATCTATTTGACAAGACTCTGAAATATGCATGCAGCTTTTTGTCAGAAGATATTTGACTTTTCATTTAAGCGCCAGGCATATTTGAAATATAAAGGCAATTTGTGTTTAAACAGAATCCATGAAGAAATCGTTATGAGCATGACTTATGAAATCGTTATGCAAGCAAATCGTTATGATCTCCTGAAGAAATCATTGTGATCAATAAAGAAATCGATGTTATCACTTATGAAATTGTTATGCAAGCAAATCGTTATGATCTCCTGAAGAAATTGTTGTGATCAATAAAGAAATCGATGTGATCACTTACGAAATCGTTATGCAAGCAAATCGTTATGATCTCCTGAAGGAATCGTTGTGATCAATAAAGAAATCGATGTGATCACTTATGAAATCGTTATGAGATCAATTTCTTATCAAATCGTTGCGAAGGCAAATCGATGTGAGGGCAAATCGTTGCACTCACTTATCAAATCGTTATGCGACCGATCAAATCGTTGCGAAGGCAAATCGATGTGAGGGCAAATCGTTGCCCTCACTTATCAAATCGTTATGAGACCGATTTCTTATCAAATCGTTGCGAAGGCAAATCGATTTGAGGGAAAATCGTTGCACTCACTTATCAAATCGTTATGAGGCCGATTTCTTATCAAATTGTTGCGGTCACTTAAGAAATCGTTATGAGACCGATTTCTTAGCACATTGTTGCAATTACTTAAAGAATCGTTATGGCTTCTAAAGAAATCGTTATAGCGCTTATAAAATCAATTAAAACCAAATCGATGTAGCGCTTATTAATTTGGCACTTAAACTGAAATCGATGTATATTGATTAAACATTGATTTTATCATTTTAGTGCGCCATATTGCATCAATGAGAGACTTAGCATTTTGTTATGAGATTGATGCGACACAGATGAAACAAAATATTCAATAACATTTAATCAACAAAGATATACTTGAAATCATCATAAGTTTTGTTATCACCAAAATACAAGGACAACTATAAAATGGTTCAACAATCTCCCCCTTTTTGGTGATAACAAAATTTATGCGAATTTTCTGATAAAAATATATAAAGCATAGAGGTTTACGAAAATTCACAGATAATGCATACCATGCATACTCTCCCCCTTTTTGTCACAAACCAAAAAGGAAGGTTCTTACCATTGTATTCTCTCCGCTTTGTGAAAGAAATTCTTACCATTGAGGGGTTCAACAATGAGAGACTCCACTTGAATGAAACTTGTAAATAATTGTTAGTAATAAAGACTAATTCAATTTTTGTGACTATTCTTTCTTCAGATGTGATTTGAATGAAGAGTCTACAGTCACTCCTGCTTTGAGCATCCTTGGTTTTTGATGCTCCAAGGCTAACCTGCAAGAAAATTACTCAAAGGTAGGTACCCAAATCCTTTTGGGTCCTTGATGGTTAGATGCATGAAAATATCCTTTAGGGATCCAAACTAAGTGCCTTGTTGTGCATGTGTTTACAGTGTGTCCTAGTTTATTGCAATGTGAACAACAATGAATATAGATTGTTTTGTTTTTCTTATTTTCTTTGTGCTGAGTTCTTAGAACGTGATTTCTGTAAACTTTTTCTTTTACAGGGGCCTTTTTTCTGGGGCATCTTGGTTTCTTTTACAAATTTTGGTAGTGGATATTTTTCTGGAATCATGGCTTATTTTCCTTTTTCTAGAGGTATGTATCCAAGCCCTTGTTTGTTATTTCCAGATTTTGATCCTTTTAAGCATAGGGCTAAAGATGTTTTCCCTTTAGTTAATTTTCTAACTGATTCTTTTAAATACATATTTTCTTCAGTTAGAGTTTTTAATTTTTCTTCTAACTCTAACTTCTCATTATTCTTGCTTTTCAAATCTTCATTTAAAAGATAATTTTTATTTTTACATTCTTTTAATTGTTCTTATAGTTGCTCCAATTTGGATTTAAGATCAGAATTGGTGTTTTCCAAGCAAGTAGAGTTGTTTTTCAGATTTTTTAGTTCTTTTACAACCCCCTTATGTTTTTCATACAGTTCATTAAAGACTTTTTCTAAGTCTTCTGATTCTGACCCTGAATCTGTGCAAGAATTAAAAAATGAGTCAGAATGTACCTCATCTAGTCCTGCCATGAGGGCTAGATTTACTTGCTCCTTTTCGGAATCTGAGCTTGATGATTCTGAGCTTGTGACCTCATCATTTTCCCAAGCAGCTGCCATGCCTCTTCTTTTAATTTTCTTGTGCTGCTTCTTGGGCTTCTTGGTTTGACTAGTCTTCTTGAGTCTTGGACAATCCGGTCTCAGATGCCCAGGTTTTCTGCATTCATAGCATACTGGTTCTTTCTCCTTTTTCTCCTTTCTTTGGATCCTTCTTGATCTGTTTTTCTTCTTCTTTAAAATCTTCTGAAGCTTGTACAATACTTCATCAGCATCATTATCTTCGGAATCTGCATTTTGGGAACTAGAAGAGGAAGAGGTGGAAGGAGCAGCTACAACCTTAAGAGCATTAGTACATTTCTTCTTAGATGAGCTTTCAGACAATCGCTCCATATTTATTTCATGTGCCATGAGAGAACCTATTAAATTATCAATCGACAATTTGGTTAAATCATGAGCCTCTTCAATAGCAGTTACTTTAGGTGTCCATGAAATAGTTAAGGACCTAAGTATTTTTCTGACGGTTTCTTCATTAGAAAGAATTTTTCCAAGAGAATTTAAGCCTACTACTATGCTTGAAAATCTATTATACATAGTAGTGATATTTTCGTTTTGAAGCATTTTAAATTGTTCGTATTGTGAAACAAGAATATCTATCCTAGTTTGTTTCACTTTATCTGTTCCTTCATAAGTTATCTGCAGCTTATCCCATATTTCTTTGGCAGATTTACAAGCAAATACTCTAATAAATTCCTTTTTAGATAAAGCACAACATAAGTAGTTCTTAGCTTTAAAGTTTAAAGATAATTTACTTTTATCTACTGTTGTAATGGCAGTAGTGCCTGGAATATGAACAATAACATAATCACCTACCTCGATTACCTGCCACAGATCAAAGTCTGTGCCTCGAATGAAGCATTCCATTCTCATCTTCCAATATTGGTAATCCTCTCCATCAAAGAATGGAGGTCTGGTGACTGATTGACCTTCAGCATATCCTTGAGCTGCCATGGATCTTTGCTCTAAGATCGTTGGATCTTCTTGAAAGTTCAGAGACCCTCTCTGATACCACTTGTTGGCCCTTTTGGTATGGCAGCAAGTTAGCCTAGGGGGGGGGGGGTGAATAGGTTTTTTTGAAATCTGAAATAGAAACTTAAACATAGAAATTAACACTTGAAGGTTTGGTTAGTTTAGTGTGATAAAGAGTAGCAGTGCGGAAGCAAATAAACAATCACACAAATAACACAAGGGATTTATCCTGGTTCGGCTCTTCCCACATGGAAGACCTACGTCCAATCCCCAAGCAACCTCTTGGGATTTCACTAACCGAAGGTACAGTCCCCCTCAAGGACACTACAACACCCTAGATACCCTACCAGGTCTTCTTCTCTTTCCCGGGCAAGAAGGCAGCCCACTTCTTTTCTAAGCTCAGAAACAAACCTACTTCTTTTACAGGTTCAGAAGTAAACCTTCTGGAACAAACCCCAGTACGGTTCTGCTAGACTTAATCCCCCAGCTAGGTCCTGTTGGTACAAACCCCAACAAGGTTCTGCTAGACACTAACCTCTAGCTAGGTTACACACTGTATACAGTTGTGGGCACCTAAAAAAAAAAGGGATGCAAAGGGCTTGCATCCAGCAGCCCAGTCCATCTAACAGCCCCTAAAAGACCACTAAGAGACCTCTTAAAAGCCCATCTAAAAGTCCATTACCTAGTGGCCCATATACCCTAGGTAAGGAGGTGAACTTAAGCTACCCTCCACCCCCCCACTACCCAGACAAAACCTGCTGTAGCAGCAGCAGGGGAGGGCGGCTGGGCATCTCTCTCACCCACCTTTTTGGCTGGTTACGGGAACAAGAAAGGAAAAAAAGGGGCTGGAAGCTTCAGTTCGGAAGGGGGTTGTGTGTGGCAAAAAAAAAGGCAGAAAAAGGCCCCTCTCGGGCTCTTCTTCAGGAAGGGGAAGGGAGAAGGGAGAAAAAAAGGAGCAAAGGACATTCTCTGCAGAAGGGCGGCTGGGAGCTTCTTCTTGAGGGCTGTTGGGCTGCATAA
>CM024755.1:12934027-12974637 GCA_014218235.1 Colocasia esculenta | reverse complement strand
CAGATTTTTTGTTAGACTCAAATTTATTTGAGAAATCTTTCTTTGAAAAGGTTTAGAGTTACCTGACCCTTTCCTTTTGAATTTGAGGAATTTCTTGAATTGTCTAGTGAGCATGGCCATATCATCATTCTCACTATCACTAGAAGTTTCAAGCTCATCACTTTCCTGTTGAACATCTTTTTTGAACCTGAAGATTTTTCTTGGAGGATTTTAAGGCGATTAACCTTTTTGGGTTTTCTTCAGTTTCTTTCCTTTTCACATTTATTTCATATGTCATTAGGGAGCCAATTAGTTCATCTAGTTTCATCTTTGTGAGATCTTTTGAATCCTCAATGACAGTGGCCTTGGTGTTCCATGAGGATGGAAGTGACCGAAGTATCTTCCTCACCAAGTCACTTTTTGAGTATTCTTTCTTAAGACCCTTCAGACCATTTATTATTAGCATGAACCTTGCAAACATGTCTGAGATGGTTTCATCATTGTTCATCTTAAACATTTCATACTCAGACATTAGCATGCTTGCTTTTGATTCCCTTACCTCGGACGTACATTCGTAGATCATTTCAAGTTTGTCCCACATCTCTTTCGCTGAAGTGTATGTGGAAACCCTTTAGTATTCTTTGGGATGAACTGCGCACTGCATCATGTTCAGGGTGCTCCAGTTGAGAGTTCCCTTCGCAATCTGGTCCTTCGTCTATGTGTCTTCGTCCTTGGGAAGTGTGAATGCTCCTTTGCTGACAATCTTCCATAATTTGAAGTTTTGTGCTCTCAAAAACACCTGCATGCGGTTTTTCCAATAGGGATAATCAGTACCATCAAAGAAGGGTGGCCTGGTCACAGAGTGTCCTTCGGCCATGTACCCCTTATTAGATTCCATGAGATCAAGACTCTCCTGATCGTAAGATCAAATAAATACAACAATAAATCAGAGAAACCTAGCTGTGATACCAATTGAAAGGTTGCAGAATTATACTATATGGTAATCTAGAAGGGGGGTTGAATAGATTACTACCAATTAAAATTTACTACCACCTTCTTTTGATGAAAAACACAACTTTTGAGACTTGCAACAGAGTGTAAACTAAACTTAGATGTGTTAGTTATAGATAGATAGAGTAGCAATTTATCTAGCATGTGTGAAAACAACGTGCCTACCAAACATCTAACGTAAAGACATGCAAACCACAGGACACGAGGTTTTAAGGTGGTTCGGAGTACACAACTTGTGTATTCTACGTCCACCGTCCACACACACATGCAGAAACACTGCTTATGAGCTAGTTCAGAACTACAACTCACACACACAAGTTGTCTGATGTGAAACCACGATCAAATCAACACAGACCACGTAGATCAAGTACAAGAATCACTTGATCCACAACCACACACACAGAAGTAAAAACAGAGACTTAGAAGGGTTATGAGTTGGAGAATCAAATCCTTATGTAGAACTCTTCTACAGGTCATCTGGATGATCTTCAAACTTCGTCTTGACAGGTTCAGGTTGATGTAGAAGCTTGAATCACCGACGAACTGACTTCACCTACGCTTGGAAGACGGATCTTCTTGTTTTCTGGGCGGCAGGTTGAAGCAGAGCAGCAGAGAGACTTCTTCTCTTGGATTTTCTTAGGGTATTGGATGGTGGCTGCTTCTGTTCAAAATTAACTCCAAAGAGTTCCTTATATGGGTGTTCAAGTATAGAGAGTCGTGGAACAAGGAAACACCCACATAGGAAACATATGGAGATCTCGTATTGAGATTTTGTTTACGTCTGTCGACAGGCCTTAGATCATCTGTCGACAGCTAGAGACAGATTTGCATTTGCCAGATCTCTGAACTTTCGGGAAGGGTTTTCCTGTAGGTAGCTGTCGACAGTCGACTGGGATCTGTCGACAGATGGCTATGTTCAGAACCTGGTGTTTTCTGTCTGCAGTTTTCTGTCGACAGGCAGCTGAGGAGCTGTCGACAAGTGCTTTTCTTGATCTTTTTGCTCTTGTTTTAACACACTGTCTTTTGTGCAATCTCACCTACATGTAAAACCATTGTTAGTGAGATAACGTGAACATTTAAATGATCAAGTTGAACATGTGTTTGCATGGTTCATGAAGTGTTCATCAAGTACTCATGTATTGCTTATCAATTGTTCATCATAAAAAACAATCATCAAATATAAATTCATGTAAACCCAGCACATTGTGCTCCTTGATTCATGTGTTATGACTTCATGTGTTTTCTTAGATGTTTCATGCTTGGGAGGGGTTTGTATGAAGTGTGGATCATTGTTGCATGTGAATAATGAGTGTAGTTGGCTTCCCTTGGCATGCATGGGGTCTTAAGGGTGGTTTGCTACCTTTTGAGCAGTTTACATCATGTGACATGCTCCCCTCCCTGCATTGTACAATTTCTGGAGTTTTTGGGTGTGAGTTGTTTTGTTTGAATGCTCGGCTGTGGTCGCGCAGGGGTTCCCAGTCGCGACCAGGTCGCGACGTATCGTTGCGTCACGTTCTCTCTGAACGCGCCTCGGCACCGTTGTGTCTAGCAAACGCGACGGGGTACGTGGTCAGCGTTCAGGAGCTCGGGGTCTCACTGGAGCGCGACCGCCATCG
Organism: Colocasia esculenta; assembly: GCA_014218235.1. Taxonomy (NCBI): domain Eukaryota; kingdom Viridiplantae; phylum Streptophyta; class Magnoliopsida; order Alismatales; family Araceae; genus Colocasia; species Colocasia esculenta. The sequence goes on along the minus strand of CM024755.1, from coordinate 12,972,031 downwards.
CCGTCGCGATGAGATCGCGACGGGGTGCGTGTTGGGTTCAGGAGACCAGGGCTTGTTGCGGCGCCCATAGCCGTTGCGATCTTATTGCGACGGGCTCAAGGGTCGCCTTTGTGTTTCCTTGTCACGACAGGCAAAATCGTCGCGTTCTGGTCGCGACGGGTGGATACGTTGCCTCTCTGACCGAGAGCTGATTGTCGACCTGCTGTGTTTCCGTTTCCACTGCGACTCTGGTTTCTTGGCACCTGTGCTGTTCCTAGTGCAATGCTACTCTAGTCTCTTCGCCCGGTGCTAGGCACTTGAGGTCTTGTTCGTGAGATAGGTTGTTACTGCTACCTGGGACCCCCGGTCCCCGCGCGCCTGTGTCAGAGGGGGTTGCTCCGAGCGGCGGGATTTGCTCGAGTCATTGACTCTGGTAGCAGTAGGGGAAAACAGTGGGGCAGCGACGTGAGTCATTTGTAGAGCTCTCTTAGCTGAGTCTGGGACGCCGGGTAGTTGGTAGCTCGTACGGCGCAGATCAGCTTGTCCTTTCTCACTGCCTCACTCTACGTGGTTCCAGAACCATTTAGAGGGGTCAGGCATGGGACCGTAGTCCGGCCAGACTACGGCAGTTGTGTTTGTTCTTAGTTCCACGTCTCACTCCGACGGGAGGTGCTAGACATGGACTGTTGGTCGAGGGTAAGGCGCGTGGCGCACCTGACCGGCTGACTAGTGTAGTGTTCTATAGCTAGTGTGTTTGTCCAGGAAGTGTCTACTGTCTGTGTTTACAGCTGGGTTCTTGTGGTGCCTTGGTTTACACGGGTTTTCCGGTCCCGCTGTGTAGCCTAGACTGACGACCGTGTAGTTTCTTTCACACTTCCGCACTTGACTCTGTTTAGTAGAATAGACTTTACTGCTCTATTTATTTATTGCACTTAGTTCTATTCTGCTGTTAGAACCAGTGGGAGATTGGTAGTCCCTACTTGGCTTCTTTGTGAAGCTCACTCCCTATTTTGTAGGTGAGACTTCATAGCAGCTCCCTCCACGACAGACTGAGGAGGCAGGCCCGCAGTAGTCGGCGTCTCTAGTGAGCAGTGTTCCCCCAGCAGTTGTACTTTACCCTCGGGGTATGCCCCTAAGGGACGTGTTATTTCCCTTTTAATTCAGCACTTGTACTTTATTTACTTTAGGACTGTACTAGACTGTTATCTAGTGTTGGACACTTTTCGTTCACTTATGGTGCACTTTAGTACGTTTGTTGTTATTATCTCTATTACATATCTTGTTAGACCGATCCGTTAGCCCTTCCGGGTCTCTAGATCCGTGGGCGGCGGTCCCGATGTTCGGATTCTTGGCGGGAGCCGAGGGTTCGGGCGCCGAGGTCGTTACATTATCTGTTACCACGTATGGAGTATATCTACTCAGTGCCATAAACCTCATATGATATTCCAGCACCGACAAATTCCCATGCTGTAATGTCCTGAACTGCTCCCTCTTCATCTGCTGCACTTGGACTAGAAAGAAGGTATCGTTGAAAACTGTCAGAAACTCCGGCCAAGTGATGGTATCCTCGGACCTCCCTGTAAACACCGTCTGCATCTTCAACCTCCACCACTCCTGAGCAAAACCTCGTAGCTAGTAAGTGGCGAGAATCACCCTATCTGTCGACGAACACCTCATTGTCACAAACACTCTCTCAACCTCATGCACCCAGTGCTCTGTCGTGTCTGGGTTGGGGCCTCCTGAGAACATAGGGGGCTGCAACCTCAGAAACGTCTCTACTAGTACTGTGGGGTCCTCTGCTCCAACTGGTCGTGCTGGTACTGTTGGGACTACGGGTACATAGGGTGGTACCTCTACTCCTGGTGGTACTGGTGCTACTGGTACTGCCTCCTCCACGATTGGTGGCATCGCAACTGCTGGCTGTACTGGTGCCGGCTGATCTAACCTCATCCGTATATCTGTAAGACTCTCCCAATTCTTTCTATCATCCGCTGTGTAGGATCCTCTCCGGACTCCTCTCCACCACCTCCCCAATCCCTTCTATCTGCCATTTTTGATCCTGTACAAACATCATTCCAACGACACAACATACAATAAATCAATACAAAACCAGGGTCACTACCAGCAGTGGGTTAAAGTAAAGAAGTGGCTATGCTATTTCCGATTCCTTTATATTCACACGGACCTTGCTTTGATACCAACTGTAGCGGTCCTCATCGTTCAGACCTGTTAACCCAATAACGTGCTTGATCCGACTCCGCCTCCTGCGAACGAGCTGGAGCCTCGCAAGGGATACCATTCATAAGTCCGTAGAAATATAAAGGAAACTACTTAAATATAAATAAGATTGCCAATCTCACAAATATTTACATGAAATAAACATAGCCAGTTCCTCAACTGTAACCAAACTAGTACAACAACAACCTGGGGCATACACCGAGGTGAACCATGGAAAAGAAAATTACACTGCTGGTGGTGGTGCAGACCATGCACCGCTACAGTGCAGCTCAGAATTAGACGACGGGTGCGAAGTCTCCTGCTCTCCTTCAACTGAAAGGGGGTAGGAGTGAGCCTCTCGAGTCACTGGCTCAGTAGGGAAACTCCCCTAGAAACTGAGCAACCAACACAAGTAGTAAAGCAGGAGGCTACACTAACAATTTATAGAACTAGCTAACATGATATAAAGCTGTAAATAACACCTACCACTTGCCGCTTAACAGAAAACAACATTAATAATAAACGGCAAATCACAACCAGGTGTACGCGCTAAAGTAGGAAAACGCCACACTCGGGTCACGTAGACTAGCTCGTGACACCAGCAACTAAGCCGGACAAACCACACAGGAATACCTCTCAATCTCGCAGCCACGGACGTAAGGTCTAGCTGCCGCTGCACTAAACACAAGCCAAGAAACTGTAGAGACCAACCAACACCACTCCTGCGGACCACACTGCCGCAGGCCCATGCCTGACACCTTTAGGGACTCTGGCCCAAGCTCCCTAAAGTGAGGCACTGGAAAATAGGACTAGCTGGGGCCCAGTACGTCTACTGGTGTCTGTCGCCCCCAACTATGAGCGTGCTACAAGTGACAAAGACAAATTCTCTCTGAAGTCGCTGCCCCTCTGCCATCTTTCCTTCATCCGGACGTACTACTTTACACAAGAGTGATGGTGTCCAGGAAGACGACAAGACCTCATCGGTACCCAGTATTGGGACAAGGCCCGAGCATACACACATGCCTGGCTCATATAAAACCTGGGGCTCCCAACTGAAGAGGTATCCATGGTAGGCATCGAACTACGCGCCACACACATACAAATCACGTGCACACCGCACAAGCCATGTGAAACCCTACGACAATCGTGTGAACACTATGCAAACCACACACACAGCATGCTCCCGAGCGCTACAGGTGCCAATGCACCGCTTGTTGAACCACTTTATAGTTGTCCTTGTATTTTGGTGATAACAAAACTTATGATGATTTCAAGTATATCTTTGTTGATTAAATGTTATTGAATATTTTGTTTCATCTATGTCGCATCAATCTCATAACAAAATGCTAAGTCTCTCATTGATGCAATATGGCGCACTAAAATGATAAAATCAATGTTTAATCAATATACATCGATTTCAGTTTAAGTGCCAAATTAATAAGCGCTACATCGATTTGGTTTTAATTGATTTTATAAGCGCTATAACGATTTCTTTAGAAGCCATAACGATTCTTTAAGTAATTGCAACAATGTGCTAAGAAATCGGTCTCATAACGATTTCTTAAGTGACTGCAACGATTTGATAAGAAATTGGTCTCATAACGATTTGATAAGTGAGTGCAACGATTTGCCCTCACATCGATTTGCCTTTGCAACGATTTGATAAGAAATCGGTCTCATAACGATTGATAAGTGAGTGCAACGATTTGCCCTCACATCGATTTGCCTTTGCAACGATTTGATAAGAAATCGGTCTCATAACGATTTGATAAGTGAGTGCAACGATTTGCCCTCACATCGATTTGCCTTCGCAATGATTTGATAAGAAATCGGTCGCATAACGATTTGATAAGTGAGTGCAACGATTTGCCCTCACATCGATTTGCCTTCGCAACGATTTGATAAGAAATTGATCTCATAAAGATTTCATAAGTGATCACATCGATTTCTTTATTGATCACAATGATTTCTTCAGGAGATCATAACGATTTGCTTGCATAACGATTTCATAAGTGATCACATCGGTTTCTTTATTGATCACAACGATTTCTTCTGAAGATCATAACGATTTACTTGCATAATGATTTCATAAGTGATCACATCGATTTCTTTATTGATCACAACAATTTCTTCAGGAGATCATAATGATTTGCTTGCATAACGATTTCATAAGTCATGCTCATAACGATTTCTTCATGGATTCTGTTCAAACACAGATTGCCTTTATATTTCAAATATGCTTGGCGCTTAAATGAAAAGTCAAATATCTTCTGACAAAAAACTACATGCATATTTCAGAGTCTTGTCAAATAGATATGAACTACTATTTTCAGAATGTTAGCAGAAACACAGTAGCATGCACTGATATCTTATAAACACTCTCTTATGCTAACACTCTCTTCTATGCTGATAGATCTCGAAGACCACCAGAGTCTGATTAAGACAAATGAAGAGAAAGATCAGCAACGACTAGAAGAGCTCCAACGGATCTCTTCAATGGATCTATTCTAAAGCTGCTCATATAAAAGATGGAGCATTGCTGAAGATAAAAAAAAGGCCTTCCTGAAAATCCTTCAAGGAGTGTACAACTGTGAGAAGAACCTTCACGCCAAAAACACTCAGAGAAAGTGAGAAGAGCTCGAGCCAAAATCTACAGAAGCTTTCAAGCAGAAGTCTTCATCGCCTTCAAGCCTTCTTCTCTTCCTTTCTCCCTATGCTCATTGTAATCTTGGGGGAGAGTCTGTGACTGTGAGCTAAGTCCATAGTGTTCATCTTGTCTTAGCTCTCAGTCTTGTTCTTTCTTTTCTAAGAAAGACCCTTGTCCAGCTGTAGGACTGTTGTGGAAATGGAAAATTTATCAATTTAAAAATCTATTTATCATGTTGTTCTTTTCTCATGGCTGCGCATTGTAAGTTCAAATCTCGTCGGATGATACACGAGCAATGGTGACGAGAGATGACCCTACAATTGTAGAGCGCGGGCGTGCCTGTCACCGAGGTGACAATAAATGGTCTACCTCCAAGAGTCGGAGGGCTTTAGGTTTGTTGTGCGCACCGTTTGACTTCGTCAAACGAAAGTGAGTGTCGGGTCCTGGACCAAGATCCCGCCATTTCCTGAACGCAACGACATTAATTACATCTCTTTTAGAAAGAGAAAACCTTTGATTAATCGCCAGGATAGTAGGTCTTATGGCCTAAGTCGGGACATCCGATAAAAGGCGCAAAATAAAACTACAAGATTGCAGTCAAATTTGCAAGAGATTTTTGATGTGTGTGTGTGTGCCATTCATCTTTTAAGGTCAATTTGCATACTTGTTCATTTATTTGTTCTTTTGTCTATTGTGCAAAAATCTTTTATTTAGTAATGCAAGAAATTTTGACATGCTTTGATTGTCATTGCTCTTTTCATAATTCAATCTTATTTGACCCTTATGTGCTCTACATCATCATCATGCACAATTCATTTGATTCGGCAAACAAGGTGATTCGACAACCAAAACCATTCTGCGAAAGCGATTCAGCAAGGGCGAATCAGCAGGGGCGAATTGGCAGCCAGACCCATTCTGCAAGGGTGAATCAGCAGGAGCGAATCGGCAGCCAAGCCCATTCTGCAGAGGCGATTCGGCAGGGGCGAATCGACAGCACTGTTCACAGACCAAAATGATTCGGCAGCCCTTGCAACGCACAAAACGCGTGGGAAATGGAGGATCCGAAGACCGGGTTAGGAGGGAATGGCACCCAAACCATGAAAGGGCTCTGCTCAATTCTGGACGGGGCGTGGGAATCAGGTTATCCGGCCCTTTTGTCCAAAATATCAAATCGCAATGATTCTGCGGCCCTATTTGTGCACGGTTCTTGAACTCCGTGAGGAACCAGAACTGACAGACGGGATGGCAGCACCCACAATATGTATGGACACCATCTATGAGCTCAGATCGGGCACGGGGACGGACTATCCAACCCTTCATGTTCAAAGCTAGCTGAAAAAGCGATTCGGCAGCACTTCAGAGACACGATTCTCAAAATCCAGAGATGATCTGAGTGTCCGGTCAGGCTGACGGGCTATTCAACATATGGAGAATCCATCCATGGACCTGAACCAGGCATGGGTACTGTATACTGAACCCTTCATGTTCAAAACCACAAGAGATAGCGAATCGGCAGCACTTGGGGGCCCAGTTCTCAAATCCAGAGATGATCTGAGTGTCCGGTCAGGCTGACGGGATATTCAACATATGAAGAATCCATATATGGGTTTGAACCGGGCATGTGTATTATATACCGAACCCTTCATGTTCAAAATCACAAGAGACAGCGAATCGGCAGCACTTCGGGGACACGGTTCTCAAAATTCAGAGATGACCTTAGTGTCCGGTCGGGCTGACGGGCTATTCAATATATAGAGAATCCATCTATGGGCCTGAACTGAGCATGGGTACTGTATACCGAACCCTTCATGTTCAAAACCACAAGAGACAGGGAATCGGCAGCACTTCGGGGACACGGTTCTCAAAATTCAGAGATGACCTGAGTGTCCAGTCAGGCTGACAGGCTATTCAACATATGGAGAATCCATATATGGGCCTGAACTGGGCATGGGTACTGTATACCGAACCCTTCATGTTCAAAACCACCCGGAAAAGCGATTCGTAGCACTTTGGAGGCACGGTTCTCAAAATCCAGAGATGATCTGAGCGTCCAGCCGGGCTGACGGGCTATTCAACATATGGAGAATCCATCCATGGGCCTGAACTGGGCATGGGTATTAGATACCAAACCCTTCATGTTCAAAACCACCCGGAAAAGCGATTCGGCAGCACTTTAGAGGCACGGTTCTCAAAATCCAGAGATGATCTGAGCGTCCAGCCGGGCTGACGGGCTATTCAACATATGGAGAATCCATCCATGGGCCTGAACCGGGCATGGGTATTATATACCGAACCCTTCATGTTCAAAGCTACTTGGAAAAGCGAATCGGCAGCACTTCGGAGGCACGGTTCTCAAAATCCGGAGATGATCTGAGTGTCCGGCCGGGTTGACGGGCTATTCAGCATATGGAGAATCCGTCTATGGGCCTGAACTGGGCATGGGTATTAGATACCGAACCCTTCATGTTCAAAGTCACCCGGAAAAGCGATTTGGCAGCATTTCGGGGACACGGTTCTCAAAATCGAGAGACGACCTGAGTGTCCGGTCGGGCTGACGGCTATTCAACATATGAAGAATCCACCTATGGGTCTGAACTGGGCATGGGTATTATATACCGAACCCTTCATGTTCAAAACCACAAGAGACAGCGAATCGGTAGCACTTTGAGGGCCCGGTTCTCAAAATCCAGAAATGATCTAAGCGTCCGGTCAGGCTGACAGGCTATTCAACATATGAGGAATTCATCTATGGGTCTGAACCGGGCATGGGTATTGTATACCGAACCCTTCATGTTCAAAACCGCAAGAGACAGCGAATCGGCAGCACTTCGGGGGCCCGATTCTCACAACACGTGCAGAGTTTGGGTATCCCGCCGGAAACACAGGTCATTTGGCATGTAATGTCGCCTTTCATAAACCTAAACAGGGCCCAGGTATTAACCACCTGACCCTTGGTGTTCAAGGTCTCATAGAAAAAAATGAATCGGCAGGATTTGAGACAGTGAAACAGGGGCAGTGATAAGGGGATTTTGAGCAGAGGTCTGACTGCTTTCTAAACCCAGTGTATGAGGTGCAAATATCAATCCTATTTGACCTCCCACGGTTTAGTCCTCAAACATCACAATGGATGCCTAAAGAAAAAAAAAAAAAAGGGAAAATACATAAAGCATCAAGTCTCAACCCTCCCAACCGAGCAACATTGCCCAGGAAGGGGGAAACCAGCGGTGTTGCATATTTGTTCCTTTTGGGAGCAAGGTGGGATATTAGATTATCCTCCTTGTCACCCAGTAGAACCGAGGCATTGAAAACTTACAAGAGGGGTGAGAGAGAGAGCACATGAGTGGGCATGCCATACATCATGTAAAAATAAAAATAAAAAAAAGAACTAAAGAAAGGGACATGGCTACTTCGGTTGTGCATGGAGCACCATTAAACAGAAGCAAAAAGAAACATGTAAATACACCTTTCTATCCACTCACAATCACCACAAACAATGCAATACCAAAGAGGAATAGAAGTAATGGGTCTGTTGCCATTAGAATGGGGAGTTACATGAGAGGGGGTAAGATAAAAAAAAAAGAAAGATGATGGGGCTGCCGTGGCAGTCCTCCCTCCCTTGCCTCTTTCTTCTGCTCACCCGGGCTTCTTCTTCCCCTCTATTGCTTCACTTAACCAGCCAGGAGGTAGCTTCCCAGCCGCCTCCCCCTTCCTTTCTTCCTTTGCCCTTTTGCACCTCTTTTCCAAAGCCTTCTCACTCAACCCCCGGGATGGAAGCTCTCTGCTCTCTCCAGAAGATCCCCAACCCTTCCTTTCTCTGCTAGCAGCCAACAACATGAGAGAAGAAGGAGGAGGTCTTTTGCACTTCTTCTTCAAACCCCTTATGTGAACAGCCAGGAGGCAGATTCCTTCCCAGCCAAGAAGAAGAACCAAGAGAGCTCTTCACATAGCCCAGCAGCCCTCAAGAAGAAGCTCCCAACCGCCCTTCTGCAGGAGAATGCCCTTTGCTCCTTTTTTGTCTCCCTTCTCCCTTCCCCTTCCTGAAGAAGAGCCCGGGAGGGGCCTTTTTCTGCGTTTTTTTTTTGCCACACACAACCCCCTTCCGAACTGAATCTTCTAGCCCCTTTTTTTCCTTTCTTGTTCCCGTAACCAGCCAAAAAGGTGGGTGAGAGAGATGCCCAGCCGCCCTCCCCTGCTGCTGCTACAGCAGGTTTTGTCTGGGTAGTGGGGGGGGTGGAGGGTAGCTTAAGTTCACCTCCTTACCTAGGGTATATGGGCCACTAGGTAATGGACTTTTAGATGGGCTTTTAAGAGGTCTCTTAGTGGTCTTTTAGGGGCTGTTAGATGGACTGGGATGCTGGATGCAAGCCCTTCGCATCCCTTTTTTTTTAGGTGCCCACAAATGCCCCCCACCCGCAGGTGGTGTGAGAGGAGACGAGCAGCACCTGCGGGTGCAGCTTGATGGACTTTTGACGTTGCAGCTGAATACAGACTAGCTTCATCAATGCGGGCAATGCCTGACTTGTCGTCGTCTTGATGATCTCATCATTTGAAGAGTTTGACAGTTAGCAGGCAGACAGTGCAAGCGAGAGACGAGTGGTGCAGTGTTTGCAGGGGAACTTTTGTATCTTTTAACAGCCCCATCGACGTGCTGGTGATCTCTGATTTTCTTTTGGTTGACATTGTGGTCTCAGGGTCGGCGGCCAATGAGGACCACTGTGACTACATCTCGCTAAGTTGGTGAGTTCACTGAATCAACAGCCTCTGAGCCGGTGAAGATTGCTAAGCTGGAGACTTTTTAACTGTTGTGAGTATTGAACTAGTGGCAATCTTGAGCTGGTGGAAGCACTGCATTGGTAGCCTTCTTGATTTTGTGGAAGCCCTAGACTGGCAGCTCCTTCGAATTGCTGAGATTTCTGACCTGGTGGGACGTTTTGAAAATGAGAATTTTGCATTAAAAGCCTCCTTGACCGGCGAGCGTCATAAATCAGTGGCCTCTTTCAGTTGAAGAGGCCATGTGACCTGGTGGCCTTCATGGGTCGGTCATCTATTAGGTCATGTTGGCCTGTCGTATGAGCTGATGCGACATGCTGACTTGCTATATGATCTGGTGGCTCCTTCTAGACCCATTAAGTGACATTGTTGCTTCCTTTCTTCTGAACCATCTTATTGATGGGTCACCTTGAATGCGCAACAGTTTGTGCACGCAGTAAAGTTGAGGTCTTAGTAGGAGGAAGTAGACAACTTCCACATCGTTGTCACCAACTGTGATAACCAGATTGTCACTTTGGAGATCTTGTAGCCCTCATCAATGCCGCTTTGCTCATAGGTAGATTAATGTGCTATTGTCTTCCTCTTTCGACTTTTGTTATGTCTAGGTAGTTGACAAAATTGGTTCCATGGGTGTTGACCAACTTAGCCATTCGTCGACGCATGCTCCATGTGGTGTTCACAGATTCAATTAAAGTCCACCATGTGTCGACATCTGCTTTTCTGATTGTCGGCTGACTCTGTCAGAAATTTCCTTTGAGAGGCTTGAAATTTGTCAGAAACGACTTCATGTATAATGACATTTCACTTCATCAGGTATGAGATAGAACTCCGACTGGCATGAAGATAAGCTTCGACTGGAAATGGCTTGGAGGCGAGCTCCGGATGTTGCTGGCATGAAGGCGAGCTTTGACTGGCAACGGCACGAAGGCGAGCTTCGGATGGCACTGGCATGAAGGCGAGCTTTGGCTGGCACTGACGTGAAAATAAGCTTTGATTGTTGAGTACCACTTATGTCAGGATTTCCTTTCTAGAGACTTGAAGCCTGCTTGCCTTTGGCATCTGTCTTTGATTGATTTTTTTATTTTTCATTATCGAATTGAGCGCTCTTTCGGGTTTTCACCCAATCTGCCCCCCTCTTGCTTTTGCCTACGCGCCCTTTCGGATTTTCACGTAACGGGGTACCCAATTTGCCCATGGTGCCCTTTCGGGTTTTCGCCATGACCGGTTTTAGCTCTTTTACCCTTGTCTAGAGGAGACCTAGACAGTCCAGCGAGGCACCTCTATTTTAAGCCTCTTTTTTTCTATTTTTTAATACACACACCACACACACACACACAACACACACACACACACACACACACACACACACACACATATATATAATATATATATATATATATATTATATATAATTATAAGGAGAGATTCATGAGTGAAATGACTCGACCACTAATCATACCATGATGTTGGTAGATAGTGTGAAGTTATTTAGGTTGATTGCAAAATGGTAACCTGTAAAACCTATGTGCTGTCTTCAACAAGGGTTCTAAAGATAACATCTACTGGTCAGCCAAAGCAAGAAGTCAAGGCTGATCTTATTTGGAATTTTGAAAAGGCAGAGGCTATCTAAACCTAGGGTCCTACTTGGCAAGAGCAAGCACATATAAGGTAAGGCATAGATGGCAAGAGATAGCTTGTCTAAGTTTTGAGGTTTTGTATTGACTAGAGAGTGCATAGCTGGATTCAGAGAATGAATAAGAAAAATGAGATTTCTTGAAAGAGCAGGGATGGAACTCCCCCTTCTTGCTATTTTGACATTTTTGACTTCATTCATTTTCATTTTTTTATCACATTACTGACCCAAGCGCCCTTTCGGGTTTCACCGGAGTCAGCCCCTTCTTGCTTTTGCCTACGCGCCCTTTCGGGTTTTCACGTAGCAGGGTTCCCAATTTTTGCCCACGACGCCCTTTCAGGCTTTCACCGTGGCTGAGTTTTTCTTGTCCTTTTTACCCTTACTCGGCAATGAAACCAAAGTAGGTCCGACGGGCATCTCTATTTTTAACCCTTTGTTCATCATTTATTTTTTTATCATTTCATTTTTTTTTATATAGAAATGTCGCAGGATGTGCACTGCGAGCATATATTCAGTAGTATACCCTCAGAGTTCTTGAACATGAAAGACTGGAGGGTATATGTCGTCGAGGCAATATCGAATTTAGCTCCATGAGTTGTTGGATCCTCCTGACGCTGAAGCACAATAACGCCATCTCGAACCATCGACCATTGTGAAGGTGGCTCCACCATTTCGACTTGGGGGATCTTGGGCATAGAATGTCAAAGCTCAATGTTAGATCCCCCAGACCGTCACAAAAAAGGATGTGATGATATACGGTTCCTACAAAATAATATGGTTATATAAACATTGAACATGGCTATTCGATTTTAACTTTAAATCCTTGGAGGTCTTACGTGGCAATTGTCCCACAGGCTGAGATCGAACTACAATACTTTCTTGTAGTTGCAGCTCCTCGGAGATAGATGTTTATACCCTTAGAGACCTCAGATGCGGAACTAATCCTGCGAACTGAGGCTGGACTACGGTATTTATCTCATAGTTGCAGCTCCTGGGGATGGATTCTTATATCCTTGGAGACCTCAGACGCGGAAATAATCCCTCGAACTGAGGCTGGACTACAGTATTTATCCCATAGTTGCAGCTCCTTAAAGATGGATTCTTATATCTTTGGAGACCTCAGACGCGGTATTGATCCCACGAACTGAGGCTGGACTACGGTATTTATCCCGTAGTTGCAGCTCCTTAAGGGTGGATTCTTTTTATATCTTTGGAGACCCCAGACCGGGCAACATTTCACGATCTGAGGCTGGACTACGGTATTTATCCCGCAGTTGTAGCTCCTGGTAGTTTAATTAAGAATTCGAGTACAGGAGCCCAACACGTGGGCAGAGAGGCCCGACTTCTTAAATCAAATGTTCTATTGTCTTTTCGTGCATTTCTTTTGTTCTGTTCATTTCATGATTAATTTTCTCTTTCTTTTTTTTTCTTCCTTTATTTTTATTTTTTTGTCTATCTTTTTTTGAACGAAATTTCATTCCATCCTCTCTTTTTAATCATTTCGTTTTTTCCATTGATCATTTTATTATTATTTATTTATTTTGTCTTTTTTTTTTTTTAATATATGTCTTTTAGAGACCTCAAATGTGGTAAACATTCCACAAAAGGAAGCTGGATTACGGTACTTGTCCCGCAGTGTCTTTGGAGACCACAACTGTGAGAAATATTCCACAACCGAGGATGGACTGCGATATTTGTCTCGCAGTTGCTGCTCCTTTGAGGTCAATTTGTCTTTTATCCCTGGAGACCCCAGATGTGGAAAAAAAGTTCCACAAACTGAGAATGGACTACGGCACTTATCCCGCAGTTGCTGCTCCTTTGAGATTAATTTGATTTTGAATCCTTGGAGACCCCAGATGTGGGAAATGTTCCACAAACTGAGGATGGACTACGGAACTTATCCCGCAGTTGCAGCTCCTTTGATATTAATTTGATTTTAAAGTTCTTTTGCTTTAAATGTCTTTTTAGTCAGTTTTAGAAACATTGGGCACATAGATCCGATTTTGAAATCATGAGGGCGTGGAAGCCCGATTTTAAAACATGTGGGCACAGACTCAATTTGAAAACATGAGGGCAAATAAGCCCGCTTTTGAAATCTATGAGGGCGTAGAGGCCTCGATCTTTTTATTAAACATGTGGGCGCTAAGATATCGGTTTGAAAACATGAGGGCGAAGAAGCCCACTTTTAAAATTGTGAGGACGTGAAAGTCTGATCTTTTTATTAAACATGTGGGCGCTAAGGTCTCGTTTGAAAAACATGATTTTGAGTTTTGAAACATGAATTTTCAAATATGATTGACACATCGTTATTTCGAAAACGTCGATTTTGTAATTTGACTAGCAAATTGTCACTTTTGAAATATGATTTTTGAAACATGATTGACAAATTGCCACTTTTGAAATATGTCTTTTGAAATATGATTGGTAAATTACCACTTTTGAAGTATGTCTTTTGAAACATGATTGACAAATTGCCAGTTTTGAAATATGTCTTTTGAAATATGATTGACAAATTGCCAGTTTTGAAATATGTCTTTTGAAATATGATTGACAAATTGCCAGTTTTGAAATATGATTGGCAAACTGCCACTTTTGAAATATGACTTTGGCAAATTGTCACTTTTGAAATATGTCTTTTGAAACATGATTGGCAAATTGCCACTTTTGAAATATGTCTTTTGAAATATGATTGACAAATTGCCAGTTTTGAAATATGTCTTTTGAAATCGTGAGTGACAAACTTGCCAATTTTAAAATATGACTTTTTAAAACATGGTTGGCAAGACGCCACTTTTTAAAAATATGGGTTCTTTTGAAATCAGGAATGGCAAGCTTGCCGATTTGAAAACATGACTTTTGAAAATATGATTGGCGAGTCGCCGCTTTTGAAATATGAGTTCTTTTGAAATTATGAGTGGTAAGCTTTCCGATTTTAAAATATGAGTTTTGAAAATATGATTGGCGAGACATCACTTTTTAAAATATGAGTTCTTTTGAAATCATGAATGGCAAGCTTGCCAATTTTAAAAATATGACTTTTAAAAACATGGTTGGCGATACGCCACTTTTTAAAATATGAGTTATTTTGAAATCATGAATGACAAGCTTGCCAATTTTAAAATATGACTCTTGAAAACATGATTGACAATTTGCCAGTTTTTTTTTTAATACAGATGACATCGGAATAAGATAAATCCTTCGTCAACTTTATTAGAGATCCGGAAAAAGAATATGCACTCAAAATCTGGTAAGAAAATCCATGTATGAATATGGACATAAGCGGTGAAAGCCCGGTGCGATATGATCATGCGGGCTCATATCATCGCCCTGCAGAAAATATGCAATTTTGTTGAGGTATTATTTGTCTCAGAACCATAGTCCGACTAGCGGTATGGTTGGCCTATTTATTTTTTGCTGCTCGTCATCGACGATAATACCTCAGGTGGCCCTAAAAGAGCCGATCGAGACCGCCTCGATGATCGGGTCTCATGCTGGGTGGCCAGTGTGACTACCTCAACAAAATGCTTTTTTTTTTCTTTTTTTTTTTTTTAATTTTTTTGTCATTTTTTGAATGAGTATTTACATGAATGGACATTACACGTTTGATCTGCATCTGCCCCTAGAATCACTCAATCTTGACGAGCTGGCCCTTATTTATTTGCTGGCTGAAGATCTTGAAGTTCCCCCGGGGGGCATGAGCTTCATTGGTGCATCGAGCATCTTGAGTTGCTTATGCTCTTCTGGCTTGGATATTACATGTTGCATTTGCCCCCTGTGATGGCTGGCGCATGCTGTCATATGTTCTTCTTTTCTATTGCATTGGAGCCCGATGAGGGCGCGGCGGGTCCACCTTGTACTTGCCCACTTGCAATTCTTCTTTTCTTATCAATGCTTCAATTTTATCTTTGAGGACATAGCAGTCATCTGTAACATGCCCTGGCAGTTGATGATACAAGCAGAACCTGGGATCATCTTTCTTCTTGATGTCCTCTGCCCTTCTAGGCTCGGGTGGGACGATTTTGCTATGTTGACGTGCCCATTCAAAGAGGGTCTGCGTCTTATCTCTCGGAAAGGAGTATTGTAGACGCGAGATTTGGCCCATCTCCCGCAAGGCTATTTGGCCCATTAAGCCTCGTTTGACCATGTGTTGACCAGCCTCGGATCCCATGTAGACGGCATCATCGATGGCCGCCTACTGCTTGTTGGCGTCAAGCCCCCTGGACGCTTACCCATGTTGGCGTCCACCTCTCTGGACGTCTGCATGAGGTTGGCGGCCTAATCCATGGACGTCAATAGGGTTTACCAGGTCTGCGCAACTAACCCGAGATTCCAGCCCACTAGCGCCCTTGTCTCGCCCATGCAACGCATGGGCCGTTCCCAACGGGTATATGGGCCACCTGGCAGTCCCTTGACCCAGTAAAAATCCCATTTGGCCTCTCCCTATTGGTTGGAGCTTAAACACATGATTGCCACATATACAAGTGTGTTTCTTCACACTTGAGCATCCAATGCTCTCAACCCCGAGCTCACTGTCTATATAAGTCCCCTTGGTCCTCTGAACAAGGGGGAGAGGCTGGACGTCCATATGCTCAAACTTTGAGAGAGGAGAGAGAAAATCACACCTTACCTCCACAACTCGTTTTCTTCTTCCTCTCAACACTTGGGACGTCCAAGGAGGCTTCTAAGGAGCTGAAGGAGCCTTTGGAAGGAGCTTGCAACAACAACAACGAGGATCACCTCCCCCCACTCTTCCTCTCTTCTTCCTTTTCTCTCTTAGATATTTGCATGTCACACACCCTTTCCCACACACTCTAGGCACATAGGGCATCTTCCTAGACACCTAGAAAGGGGTTTCCCAACCAAAAACGGAGGGAAGAAGGGTGGTCATAACATTTGGCCACCCCTCTTCTCAAGTCCGCAACCGGTACGGGACTCTCCTTTTGGGCCTTCCACCTTTCGTTTTGAACATTTGCTGCACTATTTAGGGTCTAATTGAGTCTTGTTCTGTGGCAGGAACGATCCAAAGAAGACCGCGGAGCTCTTCTCTTTTGGCCGGCTGAAGGAGAAGAAGTCGAAGTCTCACCATCACCCGCGACGCGAGGCTACTACTCCGGCGTGATCAGAACAACCCCTTGGGCACAGGTAAGGCCCTGGCAATCGCAATCATCTCCCTTACATCACCGGTTTCCCTTGTTTTCTCCTCAGTCAACGTAGTCAACGGGGTCAGCCGGCACATCCGCCATCGCCAACGAAGGAGCGGCACGTCCGTGAACCACCGTCGAAGAAGGCCACACCGTCGGCAATCGAAGACAGAGGCGAAACGAAACGTCCACAGCCTCTTTTCTGGCGATCGCGATGGGACCACACTGCTACTGCGGTCTGAGTGCATCCAGGTAGACGGCAAGCGATCTTGCCGCCTACCTAGGTAAACGTCCAGTCTTCCTGCCGTTGAACTCTTCTTAGCGTCCATCTAGGGTGCCGTTTACTGTCTGTTAGCGTCAGTCGATCTTGCCGTCTTTTTTCTGATAAACTTGGCGTCAACGAGGGTGCCGTTGAGTTTCACAGAAACCTGTTTTTCCTCTATTTCTGTTTGTTTTGTTTTTTTCTTTTTTTTACTTTTGTTTGCTTATTGTCACTAACAGTTCTCAGTCTCCAGGGGGTCTTCTTCTCCTCTTTTCTAGCCTCCCCTCACATTTCTAGGATCACCCTTCTTCGGTTCACAACCTTTTACTCGGGGATTCCCGCTCGGGTAAATCGGGTTGGCTCCAAAGAAAACTCTATAAGTCCCTAAATTCCGTGGATTCCCTCACGGTACGGGGCAGGAGGACCTTTACCCACCCTATCTAGTCACCTACTCACCGAGATTCAAGTGAGTTTTGAGAGAACGGTCTTACCAATCAACTTAACTCAACACACAACTTTGGTAATTCTTAAAATTTTGGGGACGTTGATTGCTAACATTGTTTGGTAGAAACCCACATTTCTGTCTAAACAGTAAAGTTAGTCAACTTTGACCACTTTAAAATCCATAGGTTGTGTGCTAATGGACACTTGGTTGGATCCTGTTGACATGGCTAATAAACCGGCTTTTGAATATGATGATAATATCGATGAAATGGTCGGTATGATTAACACCAATGTCCAGCCTGAGGAGTCAGTCCAAATCCTCTCAGGCTGATAATGAAGAAGTGAGTTTAAGGGTCAATCCCACTCATGATCAAGACAGTCAAGAAGATCCCGAGTTTTCTAGACTCATGTCCCGGTACTCGCCCGAGGACATCATTTCTATGCTTTCAAAGCATACTGTCCGGGCAGCTACCTCCCCTTCCACCATCCTTATCCCCATTCAATGCCTCCACATCTAGGCCCACTCCCAAACCAGTCACCCCATCCCGATTCCGTCTCTGCCTTCATTCCTCCTGTTACTCCCGCTCCTTTGCCTGCTCCAATTCCCACTCCTCCTTCCGCCTATTCGCCACCTACCCAAATCGCACCCCTCATTCAATCTAAATCTGTTCCCCTTTCGGAGGTTGAAGGTCTCGTTAGGAAGCTTGTAGCGGATTCCTTATCCCATTCTAAACCTCATTCGCTACTAAACTACTGCAAGCTCCCCAACGCTTACTTTCCCCCCGACTTCAAGGCCCCAAAATACCGCAAGTATGATGGGACCTCCGACCCCCAATTTCATCTCGCCGGCTTCACCATGGATTCCCATCGGTGGTTATATGATCGGGTCCTCTTAGTTCACCTTTTCCAACAGTCATTGGAAGGGGAAGCTTTGAGGTGGTTTACCTCTCTACCCGCATCTGACCTTGTTAATTTGACATAGTCTCCGAGCGATTCATCTCGCACTTTTCATACATGGCCACTCAAGTCCCCACACTTTCCGACTTGATGGCAGAAAAGATGAAGTCGAACGAAGACTTTGTAACTTATGCCAACCGATGGAGGTCCATGGCCTCAAGAGCCGACATTCCTATCCCGGAGTCTCAAGCCATAACCCTCTTGGTTACTAACACTACTCCTGTGCTCCGTTCTGTCTTAATGCTAAGTGAGTTCCACTCCTTCTCACATCTTTACAACAGAGCCAGGGTAGTTGAAAATCAAATCAAGGACTCCTCTCTTCCCCACTTTTTTGAAGGAAAGCCAAAAGCACGCAAGGCTCCCGCGGCACCTACCACCGAAGGGGTGACCGTCAATGAGTCTGTAAATGCTTGCAGCCAGCCTTTGAGGCCTCCCAACAAATCCTCTATCCCTCCGTCCAACCCTCCCTCTAATCCTCACCAATTCCGTCACATCCTTCCAAGCCTTACTCTGCCGTTCCTCCCCTTCTTCCGGCTACACCCGACCTGGCCCCAAAAGGTCGCACTATCCTCCCCTCCCGGAGACTCTTGAGGACGTGTTCTTCGCCCTCATGTCATGTGATGCCATCCAACTCCCCCCACAAAGGGAGAATAAACTCGAGGATTGACACCTCCAAATATTGTCCATACCATAGAGCCCATGGTCATTTTATCACCAACTGCTTTACCTTTCGTGACTGGGTCTATGATATGAATGACCAGGGTAGAATCAACTGGGAGGATGTCAAGGTGGCCATAGCCAAGTCTAGGTACACCAAAAAGGACCTCGGCATCTTTAGCAACCCTCTCCCAATCACCAAAACAGCAACCCCTCCTCCTCAAAATCCTAGGAAAATGTCCACACCATGACTTGTTCGGAACCCCGGGTCGTGAGGAGAGAACAACGATGGGGGTAGAGGGCTTTGATGAGTGGTATCCATGTCCCACTGTAGAATCCCAGGAACCTTCCACCTCGGTGGATGCCATCCTTGAGGAGAGACCCTTAGTGCTGATTCGCCCCCCTCAAGATGCCTACACTACCATCCTCACCCCCTCTGCCTCTGAGTCATCTACTAGACCCCTTCAGCTTATCCGCCCTCAGTCTCAGGAGGCCGTCCATGTCACACTTCGGAACCGGATCGTTCCTCCACCTCCGCGGCCTTCCCAGGATGAGGAGGATAATGTTCCTCCGCCCCCGACTGGCACCGAATATGATATTCTCCAACATCTTGATAAGACGCCCGCGAGGGTGTCTATTTTAGAGTTGATTCGGAGGTCGCCGTCGCATCAATCCACTCTTTTCCATTTCTTCAGAAAATCATGGTTAACGATGACCTCCCTCCTAGTGGGGTCACCAATGCCATCCTTTCCCTCACCCAAGGACCTTCGATCTCATCTCAGACAAGGATCTCGCCACCCCGAGTGTCGTTCTCTCCCTCTTTGTCTCACCATCAACCTCAATGGGGTTTCGGTGGACTCTACTCTTATCGACACCGGGGCCTCTATTAATGTTTGTCCGATGAAGACCCTTAAGCAATTGGGTTTAGGGAAGAAAACCTGGAGAAAGCTGCTCCACCATCGCCGCCTACGACAACTCCAAAGGGTTGCCAAAGGCAAAATTGCTCTTAAGCTGGAAGTCGGACCCGTCACCATGTCCACTGACTTTCTAGTTCTTGATGTCGATCCGGCTTACAAAGCCATCCTCGGTCGTCCCTGGCTAGAACAGACTCTAGGAGTCCCTTCCACCGCCCATCAATGTTTCAAATTTCCTTACAATGGGCGGATTATCAAGATCAAGAGCATTCCCACTTTGGAGACTCTTAATGCCATCACCTCAGAGCAGATGCCACACCTTTTCGTTCCAGATAAGGGGAAGAAGCCGGTCATGTCTCTCTTTGACTTCCCCACACCCTCTGAGTTTAGCCAACCTCCCAAGCCCGCTGTAGAACCTCATGTCCATGTCTCCCGGGAAAAGGTTGAGAAGTGATGGCAAACATCGGCTACGTTCATGGCCGCGGGTTGGGTATGGATGAAAAGGGGGAGACCCAGAGTGTCCAGGCAATTAGGAGGATGTTACCTAAGGCTGGTCTAGGTTTTCACCCAGACCCGGTCCATCCCGACCCGTTCATACCTTATCAACCTCTTACCTGGACCTTGAAGGAGCACTTCGTCTGAGGACCCACCCAAATGGGAACCCGAGAGCCATTGATAGAGGAACTGCCTTACTCTGAGAGTGAGGAAGAAGAAGAAGAAGCATAAGAGGAAATGACAGAAATAGAGGAAGTCTGTGATGACTTCGGCCTCCTCTCACTCTTTGGGTCTGAATCCCCTCTTCACCATCTCTACCCTCATCTCCTTCTCCTTCTAATCTTCCATCCGCATCTACTCCACTCCCATCACCATCTCTATCTCTCACCCATCCAGTCGAGGCCACCTTGAGTCAGCAATTTGGGCCTTGATTCCAAAAAAAAAAACGCCAATTATCAAAGTTGGAAATGCGAGATCTCCATTGAGCACCCTCCTCTTTGGAATCTTTCCGCTCGGCCAAGGGCCGACGCTCTCCCCGTTAGATTTCACCCCTCTGGGAGCACTTCCCATGTACATAGTTGTCCTGTACATAGCAGTCTAGATCCTAGTTTAGATTTGGGTTTAGAGTCAGGTTTAGGGTCCAGTCTAGAGTCAGGATTAGGAGAGTCTGGTCCCTCTCAACCATGCATTCGCAAAGAAAAAGGTAGGCAAGTTCCTGCCCGATATGTCATGGCCTTGGCCGAGAGGTGTGCCAAATTAAGTCAAGTCCCGGAATTTCTTGAGGAACCTGCCCTCATGAGACAGACTTTGAAGAAGGTGATTCTATAGATGACGGTCTAGGAGTCTATCTGCTAGATTTCAGTGAGAAAGATGGGTAGGAGAATCTGGGTCAGAAGAAGAGAAGACCCAGTGAGCTCCTATGTGGATGGCACGAAGAGGTTCGACGAGCCCACCACGGCTGCAGACGAACCTACTAAAGAAGTCAATCTTGGCACCAAAGAATCCCCGAAGACAGTCTTAGTCAGTGCCAACTTGAGTGAAGAAGAAGAGCATGCGTTGGTAGCTATCCTTAAAGAATTCTCCGACGGTTTTGCTTGGTCCTACGAGGACATGCCGGGACTCGACACCTCTTTGGTCGAACACCGGTTAGTCCTAAAAGCCGATGCAACCGCCGTCAAACAAAAGCTAAGGAGGCTACATCCCAAGCTAGCACTCAAGATCAAAGAGGAGATTGACAAATTGCATAAAGCCAAATTCATCAGGGTTGTGCTATATCCACATTGGGTAGCTAATATCGTCCCGTAATGAAGAAGGACGGTAAGGTTAGGATCTGTATAGATTTCCGAGACCTTAATCGTGCTTGCCCAAAGGACGATTTCCCTCTCCCACACATAGATGTCCTAGTGGACAACACTGCCGGGTTTGAAATGTTATCTTTCATGGATGGTTTCTCGGGGTACAACCAGATCTCTGGTGGAGGAAGACCAGGAGAAAACCTCTTTCACAACACCCTGGGGGACTTACTGTTACGTCGTCATGCCCTTCGGATTGAAGAACGCAGGAGCAACATATCAAAGGGCAATGATGGCATTTTTCATGACATGATGCATGTGCACATGGAGGTCTATGTGGACGATGTCTTGGTAAAATCAAAGACTCGACATGGCCATGCTGAGGTCCTCCGGGCAATTCTCCAAAGGTCTAGAGAGCATAAGCTTAAAATGAACCCCAGAAGTGTGTCTTTGGAGTCTCTTCGGGGAAATTACTTGGGTTCATAGTTAGCAAAAGGGGGATTGAGATTGATCCCAACAAGGCCAAAGCAATAATCGAAATGCCTCCTCCTAGGAACATCAGAGAAGTTAGAGGGCTGATTGGCAGACTTCAATTCATTAGGAGATTCATTTCCCAGCATTCAATCCGTTGTAAGCCCTTCTACGAGATGCTAAAAGGAGAGGCAAAATTTGATTGGAACGATAAATGTCAAAAGGCTTTTGATGAGTTGAAGAGTTACCTATTCAATCCCCCTGTTCTCGCTCCTCCGGTCCCGGGTCGGCCTTTATTGCTCTATGTATCAACTACTGAAGATTCAACTGGAGCAGTTTTGGCCCAATACGACGACGAGAAGAAGGAGAGAGCGGTGTACTATTTATCCAAGTTGTTCAATGAGGCTGAAAAGAAGTACACCGCCATGGAAAGAACATGTGCAGCCGTCGTCTGGGTGGTCCAGAAGTTGAAGCACTATTTCCTGGCACATGAAGTGAAACTTCTGGCACGTATGGACCCAATTCGATTCTTGCTTGAGAAGCCTGTCCTGACTGAGCGGTTGATGAGGTGGCAAAGCTTTCTCAATCAATTTGACATCACCTACGTCAACCAGAAGTCAATCAAGGGGCATGCCATAGTTGAACACCTAGCCCATCACCCCTTACCGTCGTATTCTCCTGTCGACGAAACCTTTCCCGATGAAGAGTTAGGAGCCATCATCGATGGTGAGCCTTCATGGGTGCTTTACTTCGACGGGGCTTTAAATTCCAAAGGGAGTGGAATAGGGGCAGCCCTCCTCTCACCGGAAGGGGTAGTCATCCCGCACGCCTACCAATTAACCTTCCGTGCCACGAACAATGTGGCCGAGTATGAGGCTCTCCTAGTTGGGTTGAAGATGGCATTGTTGCTCGGAGTCAAGGAATTAAGGATTATTGGAGATTCGTAGTTGATACTCCGGCAATCTCTCAGCAAGTACCAAACCCGGGACCCCAAGTTGAAACCATATCAAGAGTTGGTAGCAAAGGTAATCCGGCAGTTTAGGAAGCTCACCCTTGTCCACACCCCTAGGGCCCAAAACATCCTAGTAGATTCCCTCGCCTCTCTGGCCTCTTCCATTCCCATCCCTTTAGGAAGGTCATCCGAAACCATCTCTGTTCAAAGGCTAAGAATCCCGTCTCATGCTGATCCATGGTTTGTTCAACTTCAATCTCCCTCCATCAAATCAATGCACTCTCAAAGGAGCCTGAAATCGATCTCGATGATGGCCATCCCTGGTATTTTGATATCGAGAACTACCTCAAAGATGGATCCTTCCCGGATTACGCCACTTCTGCCGATAGACGGGCTATTCGCCGTGTCTCCGAACGGTACAAGATCATAGGTGGCGTTCTCTACAAGAAATCCCTCAATGGGGTTATCTCCGTTGCCTTGATGAAATCGAATCTGAAAGCATTGTTGAAGCTGCTCACTCTAGTGAATGTGGTGGCCATGTCAATGGTAGAGCAATTGCCCAGAAGTTGCTACGACACTATTACTGGCCTACCATGGAAGAAGATTGCACCCATTTGTCCGTCACTGTGTTAAATGCCAATTACACGGTGATAAAATTCATGCTCCTTCTTCCTCTTCATCCCCTTATTGCTCCATGGCCCTTCGCCATGTGGGCATTCGATGTGGTCGGTCCCCTTGCGGATAGAACTGGAGAAATCCGGAAGAAATCCTTCATTCTGACCGCCACAGAGTACTTCACAAAGTGGGCTGAAGCAGAAGCGTTCATAGAAGTCAAAGCATCAACGGTTGTCAAGTTCATCAAGCGCAACATCCTTGCAAGGTTCGGCGTGCCTCGAGACATCGTCACCGACAACGGACCGCAATTCACTTCACAGGAGCTTCGCGACATGTGTGGTAAATATGGCATTAACTTGCATCATTCATCACCATATTATCCACAAGGTAATGGACAAGCGGAAGCTACTAATAAAACTCTTATCAAAATAATCAAGAAAACGTGCAAATCTCACAACAACACTGACTGGCCAGAACGCTTAGTTGAAGCTCTCTGGGCTTATCGCACCTCAGTCCGTACTCCACGGGGCAAACCCCTACGCTTTGACATACGGATCGGATGCGATACTCCATATGAGATCTTCCCCCTTCACTGAGAGTTCAATTGGATTCCGAACTTGACCCGGTCAACGTCGGGAAGCTTTATTAGCACAACTTGAACTATTGGATGAAAGGCGAATGATAGCAGCTGACCACACTCAGGTGTACCGCCAGAGAATTGCACGTTTCTATGCCAAGAGAGTTTTAGAAAGAAAATTCGAAGTGGGTGAATTGGTTCTGAAGCGGAAAATCATAAAGGCACCAGGTCCCAGGAGCAAATTGCAAGAAAATTGGGAGGGTCCGTTCGTTGTAAGGAAGCATACTCAGGGAATGCTTATAGATTAGTGGATGCCGAGGGAGTTGAGTTAACCCATCCATGGAATGCAGTCTATCTCAAGAAGTTCTATCCTAGCTAGTCAGTCAGGTCGGTCGTCATCACATGTAACGTTGCGGGTTGAGCACCCTACTCCTCCACTAGGTCATTTATGAGGTTGGACTCACCACACACCACACGATGTTAAAATATTGCCCTTTGGCTGGAAAATCACTAATACACTCGGGCGGTCTCATCCGGTCAATATATTTCCCCTATTCTCTTCCCACTCGGTCGTGTCCAGAAGCGGAACAACTACGAGTAGGGGACCACCCACTCTCTTTTAAAAGGACAAGGTCGCCATAAAACAGGGGCAGCTAATAAAAGCAAGGGGCAAAATGTCAAAATCAAGCCTCAAAAGGGGAAGAGAAAGCCAGAAGGTCAAAAAAGGGTAGCAAAAAGTACGTACCCAGAAAAAGGCTGACCAACTCAAGGAGGTAGCAAAAAGTACATGCCTCCACCCCAAAAATCAGAAACAAAATAAAAAATCCCCCTGAAAACAATGGTTGACCAAGTCTGCTTAATATGAGATGTCGGTTTGGAAACAAAAAGTAGTTTGAACCAAAAACCCTACATGACTTCCTATACATTTCTTCCGATTTCTCCCACTAGGGGCAATTTGATTGTATAAGATCCTCCGTAGTGGAAGATATCAAGAAGGCTAGGGGCAATGTCCAACATCAAGGAATTCATGCACGTCCCTCCTCACTCTTGGCCTCTGTGGTTAAGTAGATCGTGTAAACCCTACACTGCAACATGTAATGAATATGTGTTTTAGAGTCCAAAAATCCAAAAAAATACAAAAATGCAAAAAAATAACAAAAAGAGAGTCTTTTGATGTATATATTTCACATTGTACATATTTTCTCCCAAAATTTCAAAAGCAAAAAAAAATAGAAAAAAAAAATAGTGGTACCATGTATATATGCTAACATTCTCCTTACTTTCTTATCAAAAACAAAAACAAAAAAATCAAGAAAACAACAAAACACAAAAAATGCATATTTCCCTTTCGGTTATTCTATGTTCCTATCTTTGATTAGAAATTAGCCCCTTGACCAGATCTCAAGAAAGGTATATCGTAGGCAAGGGGCTAAAAACAGATCTACACTAATCTGTTTCTTTAAGTGTTGTGAAATGCAGGAATCAAAGAACGGAAGCAAAGCGCTCAAGTGCACAAAGACTCACAAAAATCCACATATTCCACTATAATAATCAAGTCTGTGTACATATCATGACATGGGCATACCCCTGGTGGTACAAAGGTGTCACTCCTCTCTCCGCTCCCCCTCCGCAGGCCTCTGTCTGCGGGAGCTACTCACCTCATCCTCCTCCCTCTCCCGACGCCGGTCTGGGAGAGGTGGTCGGAAGCCGTGGACGCCTCGGGTCTCGCACCTCCTCGCACCACGGAGGACACGATGTCGTCAAGGGAGGCGAACGCTGATCGGTCCTCGCCGACGTCGCCTGGGGCCTGCCGCTGCTGCTCCCGGCGCTTCTTCAGCACCCGGTCCTTGAGGATCTCGTAATCCGCGGCAATCCGTGACCGAGCTGTCTCGGCCTCCCTCGACTCTCTCGGGCCTCGAGCAGGCGACCCCTCATGGTGGCCGGTCGTCCCTCAACTCCTCCATGGCTGTCACCATGGTCCGCCGCTGCGCATCAAAAGCAAAAGAGGATCAGTCCTGAACATGTGCAGGAAAAAGAGAAAGAAGAAAGTGTCTTACCTCGGCCTCCAGACTGGAAATCCGCGCCTCTAGCTCCAAGCGCAAACTCTCCATCTGTGCCTGGAGAGTAGCCACATCTCCTCCCTGCCGCTGCATGTCAAGGGGCAAGCATGTTAGAACGTTCAGTAGACTTTGAAAGAAAGTGCTAGTTTGGTGTCTTACCTGAGCCCCAATCTCTCGAGCCTGCTCCTCAAGCTCCCGGACTCTCGCCTCCGCCCGATCTAGGGCCTCCTGCAGACGGATGGCCAAATCTCCTCTCGCTGGCTGGGCGGACGAGCTCGCCCCAGCGTCGCGGCTAGCACGGGCCCTCGATAGCTCCTCCCTCTGCATTCACGAAATCTTGGTCAAATTAAATCAAATCAATGTCAATTTCAAGATCAACGGTTAATGTTACTTACCAATGTCCTGACCTCGGCCCGGAGCCTCGTCAGCTCCACCTCCTGCTCGGCCAGTCGCCCCTCCAAGAGGCGGATGGCCTGTGACTCCGGCATCTGCCAAATGCTTCAAGGTTAGAATCAATTCAAATTCAGATCCGACCAAGGCTTAGAGTTAGGAGTTTCACTCACCACTCGTCGGTCAAGCCGGAGTCGCCCGGCGTATCGTGTCTGGTAGTCCTCCATATAAGCCGAGCTGTCCTGGAGGTCGGTCACTCGTACCACCTGCTCGCCGCCCTCGCGCCAATATGCGACGGTGCTGCCGTGGTCTGCTCCCCAGTCGCGGTCCTCGGCAAAGAACCGCCGGCGTGAGTGTCCCTCTCTCCCGAGGGAGGGCGCCTCGATGGCCGGCTGGTGCCAGCCCAGGGTCCGTACCACCAACTCCAAGTACAGTACCTCACATGTCCCGAGGCACAGTAAAAGGAGGTGGCGGTCGAACAAGGGGCGACCTGCCGCCACCGCGGGTGCGAGGCGTCCGCCTCCCCCACATAGGGGGTCCACACCACCTAAGAAGAACAAGAAGGCACTGGGTCAGTAACATCAAATGCAGCAGTAATTGAAATGCAAAAGCTAGTTGAGGGGTTCATACCTGGTCGTGCGGGTAGTGGTCAAGTGCGACCCGCACATCCCCTGCCCTCCTGTCGGTGACCTGGGGTCCGGGGCCACCGCCCACCTCGTCATGAGAGGCACCATCATCTGGCGCCCCTCTACAAGTGTCCCGCGCCCCATGGGGAAGCGGGTGTACCCCAGATCTGCAAGAAGAGAAAGTCAGTCAGTCAAGCAATTTAATCAATTGAAATTCAAAGTTGAGCTTTAAAGAAAAAAATTGCGTACCTGAAGGAAGGGGGTGAAGCCTCCTGTGCTCTGAGAGCGCTGCGAGCTACTGGGAAGGAGAGAGAAAAGGTGTCCCAGCATCGCAGCCCCCCAAGCATACCTCCCCGCCTGCGCCAGGTCCCTCAGCAACAGCACGAACTTGCAGTTCATCTGGGATGACTGCGTCGCGAACAACAGGCGTCCGAAGAGGTAGCTGACAAAAAGCCGTACTGAGCGCTCCTCGCTCCGGTCTCCTAGGTCGAGTGCCCCCCGCACTCCAGCATAGAACTCATCAAGTGACTCTAGGGGTCCTCTCCTCCTCCCCCTCAATCCAACCGCCTCCGACAGCGATCCGAGCAGGATGCTCCGGATCGGTCTCCTCCTCCCGGCCATGAACTCTGGCCCCAGTAGCTCTACTATGTTGTCATAGTAGTCCCTCCTCTCCAATCCGACTACCGGCTCTCCCTGAACCGGCAGTCCCGTCAGATACGCCACATCCTCCAATGTGGGTATCATGTGACCCCAAGGCATGATGAATGCCTTGCAGTCCTCCTCCCACCTCTCTCGCAGGGCCTCTAAGTACGGGACATCTAAGTGAAAGGGGCGTACCGAGAGTAGATGCCCGAACCCCATCCTCGCAATCTGGTCCTGCTGGGCCTCTGGAAGCGCATGGTACCACGCCCAGCACAAGTCCCAGGTCACCCTGCTCCTCATTCTGCCCTTGCCCTGCAAAAAAAACGCAGAAAGTTTAACGTCAGTATCGATGGCCGTTTACTCAAAGCTGACGGCAAGGGTCTGCCGTTTACTCTTAGTCGGCGTCCAGGGGTGGCCGTTTAGTTCCTGTGTCGACGTCCGGCCCATTGACGTCAGGTTCTTCTTGACGGCAAGGGGTTGGACGCCAACAGGAACTCGACGGCAACCGATGTTGCCGTCAAGTTCTTGTCTAACCCGACGGCCCTTCCCTCTTTCCCCTCTTTTCACCAAATCAAATCACACTCACATAGAGGTTTTGGGTACTCACCCGAGGTCGTCGAGGTGCCTCCGCCTCCGTCTCGTCTCCTCCCTCGGGTCTTCCCCTCCGGTAGATCCTCCGCCACTTCTTCTTCTTCCCCCGCCGTAGCCATCTCCACCTCTTCTTCTTCCTCCTCCGAGTGGCGATGGCCCCGGATGATGCCTCTCTTTGCCCTCGTCCTCATCTTAGTCTTGAGCAAGGTAGGGTTTTCTTTCTCCCGGCGCTTGGGAAGATGGAAGGGCGCCTGGGAGAAGGCGTCGGTTCAAAAAAAAGGGCGTTTACTGGTTTAACGTCAATCCCTGGCCGTTGACATTTATCTGGCGTCAAGATCTGGCCGCCGACGTACCTTCAGCGGCCAGGGCCTAGACGTCAATGTCCTCTCAATGTCAAACCTCGAAGTCTGGTCGACGGCCATCTCTGGCCGTCTAATTTGAATGTCGACGGCCACTGAGGTGGACGTCTATTCTCAGTCTCAGTGGTTGGCGACCAGAGTTTGGGCGTTAACCAGAGGTTGGCGGCCATCGATGTGGACGCCAACTATTCCACACTCAGTCCTCACAGCACTGTCTTTTGAACATATTTTGAGGTCATTTCACACCCATTTCACCACATTTCATTCCACACATCAATCAATGCAAGTCAATTGAACACAAGTGCAAAAGAATCTTTATTCATCTAATTGTGTTACACTTATTCAGATCTGAGAAGTACATCACTTTGCCCTGCGGGCCATGAAATAACCACAAGCAACGGGAAGAATGCTATAATTGTATTCCTCATACTTCAAGATCTCTTCCCGTTTCTCCTGAACAGCCAAACCCACCTTCCTGCTCACTGTATGTCTCGCCCAAACCTTCATCGCTTTCTTCATCAGCCTCTCATTTCTTCCGGTGACTATCATATCGATGCCGTTGAATGAAATGGGAATTCCCCGTGGAATCCCAAGCTGACAGTGGCACCGGTGTGGTTGATACGCCACCATCCGATCTGCTCCAATCAACCATAAATCTTTGTCTTCCCTGGTCCGTGCTCTGAACTCGATAGTCCTCATGAACAGTGGCCTCACAATGAACTCATCCATGCCCAGATATGCTAAGAGATCTCTCCAAGCATCTCGGCCCTTCAAGTGCGCGATCATACACTTGATCTCATCCTCGGGCTCGTACCATGCCCTGCTGCAGTGCACTAAACTCCGAAGGAAAACTCGGAGGGGGTAGGTTGTGCATCAGCAAAATCAAACTTTAGATGAGCTTCCATCCATACCTGGAGCAGAAACAAACTCCCGCACGTGCGTCCGCCTAGGCTCATGGTGGTGAGCGAACTGTACAGGTAGGCCAGCACTGCAGGGGCAAGTGACTGCCCGCGCCATAGCAGAGTGAGGATCCCAACATGCTCGTACAGGATAAAGTCGCCGCTCGTGGGGAACAGGAACACCCCGGCCAGGCAAAGAGTCAGTCCTCGCGTCGCTCTCTCTCCGCCAATTTCCCGGGCATGCTGGATCAGCCACTAAGCCAGCTGGTCCAGGAAGATCCCATCCTTGTTCGTCATCCGCAGCACCTCTTTCTTGTCCCGCACGATGTCAGCAAGAATCTCTTCCCACGGGAGGAGAAGAGTCGCTGCATCATACTCCAGGCACCGCTGCCATCCAAGAACAGCTCCACCTCCTCCAGCAACACGCTCGCCTCGAATCCCTGGAACACGAACGTGTGCGTATGCGGGTGCCATCTCTCCACCAACGCCCCCAGAGCGTCGAATCCCCACCACATCTCTTTCATTTTCTTGGCCAGTGCCACATTCCGATAAAGCCTCGCATGTCCAGTGTTATCGCGTTAACCAGATTCGCGAGCCAGGAAAAGGCCCGTACCTGGCCTTGGCTTGGAAATGCCGGGATCTCCTGCATGAGGGCGGGGTTCTGTAAGAGTGCTGTTTGGGGCGTTTTCAGCCCGGGAAAGAGCAGAAACAATCATCACTTACCTCTCCATTGGCCAGACGTGCGCTCAGGTGTCCCGGTATTTCACTCAGAACTCCGGGATTCGCACCTGTAGATCGTCCGGTTGATGAGGAGGCCATCTTGCTGTTCTTCTCTGTCTCTTTGCTCTCTAGTTCGCAGCAGGAGCAGGGAGGGACGGAGGTAGGAGATGAAGGAGTCCCTATGGACTCCCATCACCTATATTTTCGGTCTGATCCGCTGTCAGGTAGACGTCCAGATCTGTGGACGTTAGTTACAGGTTGGCGGCCACATATGTGGACGTTAACAAGATTACTGGCGGCCATCGATGTGGACGTTGACTGACCGGAAATGCTTAAATTCTTAATCTTTATATGGCCATTATCCTTTATCTTGTGCTTCGAGCTGTTTTGCAGATATCTTAAGCACAAGTTGCGCTTCAATTTCGGAACGCTCATGCGACCTTGAGCGTCACAGGTATGTCTAACATAGGACCCCACCAGAGGCGAATAACTTTGTGACCGTGAACCCTGAGTTCCCCTTTACCAAAAACCATGATGGGTTTGCGATCTCTCAGTTATTCGTATGGCCTTTAGAATTTTCCTCTGGTGCTAACTTGCATTTTAGATAGGCGACCCACACCAGCATGCATCTTCACTGCTAATATTCTCTTACTAACACTAAAAAAAAAAAAATGGTGATTTTCCTCGATTGTATGATTGCTCCATGGCTCCCCAGCTCAGGTAGCCTACTGGGTTTGTCCTTCATGACTATCCAGGTTGATATCGGGTTTTTGTTGCCCCCATTCTCCACTTGTCCCACCGTGCTTTTCACAACTGATCAAGCAGCCTTGTTGAGTTCATTTGAGCCTTCGCCAGCCGCGAGCTTAATTCCGGATTTCAGGCTTTCCAAGCATGTGATTCCAGTTAGAATCTTTTGATAATCCTTTGAGAGATTAACCAACTCCTTGTCTTCGTGACCTCCTAAATTCGGGACCGACGTCCTGATTAGGTCAGCGAGCCCACGACTCCGGTTACAAGACCCTCCTGATTCAACCGTCATATTACAACTCCTTTGACTCAGACACGCCGGAAACTAGTCAAAGTCCAACACGGCCACGCCAGGGACCCTGCCATTGGGTCGCAGTTGTAGTTACACGGGTAGATCATCCTTTTCCTACCCCTATTTGTCTCTCAGACGATTCGTTTTGTTTCTAGCTTGTCTCTTTCGTTTGGTTCGCTAGAATTCCTATCCTCGGAGATGGCCCTCTGCTTCCTGTGTTTACCGAGACACCAACCTTTCAGTCCGCTCTGCTCCCTTGCAAGGCCGGACGTCTCGGAGGGGCATTTGTAGACGCGAGATTTGGCCCATCTCCCGCAAGGCTATTTGGCCCATTAAGCCTCGTTTGACCATGTGTGACCAACCTCGGATCCCATGTAGACGGCATCATCGATGGCCGCCTACTGCTTGTTGGCGTCAAGCCCCCTGGACGCTTACCATGTTGGCGTCCACCTCTCTGGACGTCTGCATGAGGTTGGCGGCCTGATCCATGGACGTCAATAGGGTTTACCAGGTCTGCGCAACTAACCCGAGATTCCAGCCCACTAGCGCCCTGTCTCGCCCATGCAACGCATGTGGCCGTTCCCAACGGGTATAGGCCACCTTGGCAGTCCTTGACCCAGTAAAAAACCATTTGGCCTCTCCCTATTGGTTGGAGCTTAAACACATTGATTGCCACATATACAAGTGTGTTTCTTCACACTTGAGCATCCAATGCTCTCAACCCCGAGCTCACTGTCTATATAAGTCCCCCTTGGTCCCTCTGAACAAGGGGGGAGAGGCTGGACGTCCATATGCTCAAACTTTGAGAGAGGAGAGAGAAAATCACACCCTACCTTCCACAACTCGTTTTCTTCTTCCTCTCAACACTTGGGACGTCCAAGGAGGCTTCTAAGGAGCTGAAGGAGCCTTTGGAAGGAGCTTGCAACAACAACAACGAGGATCACCTCCCCCACTCTTCCTCTCTTCTTCCTTTTCTCTCTTAGATATTTGCATGTCACACACCCTTTCCCACACACTCTAGGCACGTAGGGCATCTTCCTACACACCTAGAAAGGGGTTTCCCAACCAAAAACGGAGGGAAGAAGGGTGGTCATAACATTTGGCCACCCCTCTTCTCAAGTCCGCAACCGGTACGGGACTCTCCTTTTGGGCCTTCCACCTTTCGTTTTGAACATTTGCTGCACTATTTAGGGTCTAATTGAGTCTTGTTCTGTGGCAGGAACGATCCAAAGAAGACCGCGGAGCTCTTCTCTTTTGGCCGGCTGAAGGAGAAGAAGTCGAAGTCTCACCATCACCCGCGACGCGAGGCTACTACTCCGGCGTGATCAGAACAACCCCTTGGGCACAGGTAAGGCCCTGGCGATCGCAATCATCTCCCTTACATCACCGGTTTCCTTGTTTTCTCCTCAGTCAACGTAGTCAACGGGGTCAACCGGCACATCCGCCATCGCCAACGAAGGAGCGGCACGTCCGTGAACCACCGTCGAAGAAGGCCACACCGTCGGCAATCGAAGACAGAGGCGAGACGAAACGTCCACAAGTATGGCTTTTGCATCTTTTCTTGTAATGAACCCTTTGTTTCGCTTTATTCGTTTGGCGAAGGGAGAGCCATCTTCACTCTTTTGTGGTGTAAAGGACTTAAGGTTCACAGTATGAACATCTGTAGGTGTTGGCATTTTTCCAAACAATATGTTTTCCTGACTTGACGCATAGACAAGAGGATAGTTGGACAAAAATTGTTCAATTTCGGCCACAACTTTGTTTAGCCGGTCAAAGGACTTGATCTCAATGCCGATCATCTTTTCTAGAACATGCCTACTCAGGTTTGCTTGCAAATTTGAACGGCATCGTCTGGATGTAATGGCTGTCTGCATCTCATGCTGAGATCTCTCCACCTTTTGACATAGTCTAGAGCCGACTCATTTTCTTGTTGCCTGGTTGCATATAGCTCGACCAGTGTGATTTCTCTTTCAGCAACATAGAATCTTTCTATGAAATTCCTTTGCATATCTGGCCAGTCTATAATGGATCTAACTGGTAAATTTGAATACCATTTGAAAGCCAGTCCAGTCAAGGAAGACCTAAAGAATTTGAGCAAATATGACTCATCTATGGCCAAATCTCCATCATATTGACATAATGTGCAACATGTCCTTTTGGCGATCCTTGCCCATTGAAATTTTCGAACTTGGGTGGCTTGCTTCTGCCAGGAGGTAACCTCTTTGCAGCGTGGCATACAGGGTATGGAACCTGGTACACCTCAAATAGAGCTTGGTCAGACTTGTCCATTCCAGATAGTTTTGTTTCTATGATATGTTCCAACATTTTTCTATTCATAGTCGGCATCCGGACCATGTCTGGATGAGGAGGAGCCGACTGCATTTGAGCCATGGTGGCGGGCCCTTGATGTGCTGTTCGGTAGGCTATGGGCTGCTCTAGAGCTGTTGGGCTTGAGGTGCCCCTAGTAAGGCCTGATACCGACTGGGGCATTGTTGGTTGTAATAGGGTGTGGGGCAGGTTGGTGTCAACTTGTGGTGCCCCCACTATGCCCCCTGCTTCTCTTGGTGCAAGAGCCTGGGCGTCTCTTTCTTCAATTTGCTTCTTCAGCACTTCGATTTCTTGTTGGTATCTCCGTAGCAATGCTGTCACAGCAGGATCATATGTATGAGTGCTAGGGATATCAGATATCAATTCAATTGGGGCCCCTCCTAGAGGGGTAGGTGGCAGATTACTGATATTATCAGTTGCTGTTATATCTGCGGCCTCTTCTTGGGCCACTGAGACTATTGGGGCTTTGCCCTTGGCTTCTTCCCTCCTGACAGGAGGATTCGGCCCTTCATTGAGCCTTGTCAATTCATCTTGTTCAGGGGGCGTATCCCCATGTTGACTGACCACACCAGTCATACAACATGTGAATGTCTGCAGAGCTTTGTCTGTTCTTTGGCTTCTTTGCATTCTACCTCGTCCCTGGGTGGCTGCATCCTTTCAGACCTACCTTTGGCATCTTGAGGTAACTGCTGATATAGAGAAATTACATTTACCCCTTTTTGTTGAGCTTCTCGTCGGGCTGGAGCTTCATGTGGACATGGCGGATCCACCTTATACTCGTCCATTTGCAGCTCTCCTTTGTTGATCAATGCTTGGGCCACATCTTTGAACACATAGCAATCTTCTATGGCATGGCCCACCACTTGATGATAAAGGCAAAAGAGCGGATCACCTCTCCTCTTGGAGTCCTCTGGCCTCTTGGGACTTGGCAAGACAAACTTATTATGTTCGCGGGCTAGCTCAAAGAGGACACTTGTTTTGTTCCTTGGAAAGGAATAAGGCTTTTGCAGTTTCTCTTGTAGCAGAATTTGCTTTCTTGGCTTTGACAACTTGGCAGGTGGGGAGCTGGCCACCCCTTTAGCAGTTGTTAAAGCCTTGGGCTGTCTTTTCTCCTGGTTTGCCTCATCGGCAGAAGAATACATAGCAAGGAATGCCTCAATATCAGATGCAACGCAGCTCAGTCGGCCGAAGGTTCTGATATCAATTCCGACTGTTCTTTCTAGGATTTCCTTCCGCAGGTTATACTTGCACATGCAGACGACATCTTCTTCACATGGTGGTTGTTTGTACCTTCTAGTAAGGTTCCTCCACCTTTGAATATAATTATGAGTTGATTCATCATGCTCTTGGGCAATGGCAAAGAATTTTTCTATTGAGACTTCCTCCTCAACCACATAGGGGTCTGCTTTAGACATCGACCACTTATCTGGTTGGTCTATCTTAGATATGGTGGGGGAATCCGAGCATGTGTACCCAATTGATGAGGACCCAAGAGGCTTTAGCCAGCATGGTGCATCAAGAGTCAAGCTTCCCATCGCATCGACGCAATGCATATCATGACATGGAGAGTATGGAGTCTGATGAGCATTAGGTAAGGTAGCAAAGTTGTTGCCCTTTTCTGCCAGCTCCATCAAGCCACATATTAGTGTTGGATCTGCAAGATTTGGATGGAGATGGGTCGGCTTATTGTTTAGAGTGTTGATGATAGCCACCGGTGGCACCGGGGGCGGCTCTTGGTTTCAAGTTGCTGCTCATGAGCATGAGCAAGACAATGACTGCTGCTGCAAGGGATAGCCTTGCAGCAACTGATATGGCTGCTGCTGCTGTTGGAAGAACTGTGGCTGCAGAAGTTGGTATTGAGTCTGTGGACGCGGCTGCCGAGCCACAGGCAAAGACGTTTGTTGTGGTTGTTCATTTACTGGTCGCACGACAGTGCGCTGAGCTGAGGCCTTGACTGACCCTGAGGTCCCTTTAGGAGTCTCCCTGAGCCCTCAGCTTCTCGGGATACATGTCCCTCAGTCTCTTTGCCTTTAATCTACCTTTTGAGTTCTTCAATTTCAGCCTGGTATTGTTGCAGCAGCTCCAGGATAGCTGGATCTAGGGGTACAGTAAGAGGAATCTCCCACATTGTGCCCCCAGGAGTCATTTCTGGTGGCGGGGGAATTTCATTGTTGCCCCCACTACCTTGGGTGGTAATTGCATCGGCAATAATTGTTGTCATTTGGGTTGTGGAGGTGCTAGCTCCTCCATATGTGGCTGTTAGAGCTACTGCAGCTGCTCTTCTTCTTGTAACGGCATCTGGCCTCTCAGCCAATTCCGCTAGCTCTTCATTATCGGTCGACAAACCTCCATAACGGCTTCCTATGCCTGCCATGTGGCATGCAAAGACTTGCCATGAACCATTGTGGTCTCTTCTAACCCTCTGCGATGCTTCATGCGAGAAGGTCAATCTCTCGAAGGTAGATATCCTTGTCTTGATCTTTTCAGGCCGAATGTGAACACGTTCACAAGGCACTTCATCCTCACCCAAGCTGCTTTCAGCTTCGGCTTGTGAGGTGTCCACAGCTCTCAGCGGTCTTGTTCGCTGCAGAGGAGAAAATGCAAGGCCAAGGATTTGGTCATGTGGCCTGCATGCTTTCTCTTGGTGGTGGTGCATGGCCAAGACAACAAGTGCCGGTTGGTTCTCCCGAATAACCGGGATGTGAGCAGACCGTCGCAGCTCCATCATCTTATCATGGAAACGGGCACAAGCACATGCCCCCCCTTGGTGCACTTTGGCTTTGAAACCACGTGGCGGTCTCTGGTAGCCCGAGACCTTCACATCAGTCACTTCTCTTGGTTTTATCTCTTGCGGTGCAAGTTCCTCTTGTACATGCACTTGCATTTTTCTAGGCCTCCAGACTTGCTTGAATTTAATCGGCTTTGGGGGAAGCTTTCCCTTGAATGTGTTGGACATTTCTCTTTTTCCCGCTATAGCTTGAAATGAATTCTTTACGGGTACTGTTGTTGTAACCCGCTCTGGTATAGCTTTAGTTCTCTTGGCTTGCAGATGGATTCTTAAGTCACCAATCTGCACACTCTTTCCTGAGTCAGAAACTCGTGCGCGACGAGTGACAATGTTCTTAGCCTCCCTTATCTGTTGAGGATATTTGTTGGTTCTTTTCCCTTTGTTCTTGTGGTGGTCGCCATGCTCCAAGTGGTGGACATGGCAGCTCAACTTTTCAGTAATCTTTTTGACTTCAGCTTCATATCTAGCTTCAGCTTCTATTCTAGTTTTTGGGTGCAGGATGTTGACAAACGCGACCCCCAGAAAGTTGGGGAATTCCACGACCGGAGGAAAGCTTCCGAAGCGAGTCGGCACAACGAGATAGCCGTACCTGGCGTGATCTTGGACAACCAAGGGTCCAAAACGTACTCCAGCCATTGTTTGTTAGTACCTGTTAGTCAAAGCAAAAATGACAGTTAGCATTGAGTATAAAGGCCATAAGGCTTTCTATTCTGGCGAAGAGATGAAGGGAAGCTTGGTCCCACCGGGCGTGCCACACTGTGGAAATGGAAAATTTATCAATTTAAAAATATATTTATCATGTTGCTCTTTTCTCATGGCTGCGCATTGTAAGTTCAAATCTCGTCGGATGCTACACGAGCAATGGTGACGAGAGATGACCCTACAATTACAGAGCGCGGGTGTGCGAGTCACCGAGGTGACAATAAATGGTCTGCCTCCGAGAGTCGGAGGGCTTTAGGTCTGTTGTGCACACCGTTTGACTTCGTCAAATGAAAGTGAGTGTCGGGTCCTGGACAAAGATCCCGCCATTGCCTGAACGCAACGACGTTAATTACATCTCTTTTAGAAAGAGAAAACCCTGATTAATCGCCATAATAGTAGGTCTTATGGCCTAAGTTGGGACATCCGATAAAAGGCGCAAAATAAAACTACAAGATTGCAGTCAAATTTGCAAGAGATTTTTGATGTGTGGGTTTGCCATTCATCTTTTAAGGTCAATTTGCATACTTGTTCATTATTTGTTCTTTTGTCTATTGTGTAAAATCTTTTTTTGGTTAATGCAAGAAATTTTGACATGCTTTGATTGTCATTGCTCTTTTCATAATTCAATCTTATTTGACCCTTATGTGCTCAACATCATCATCATGCACAATTCATTTGATTCGGCAAACAAGGCGATTCGGCAAACAAAACCATTCTGCGAAAGCGATTCAACAAGGGCGAATCAGCAGGGGGCGAATTGGCATCCAGACCCATTCTGCAAGGGTGAATCAGCAGGAGCGAATCGGCGTGGGAAACAGAGGATCCGAAGACGGGTCAG